>DWQL01000585.1:0-14382 GCA_018231265.1 Noctuana haematospila | reverse complement strand
GTGAAATATGGAACCACTTGAGACTAACGGCTGTTTTTTCTGCGAAGCATTTCGCTTAAACACTTCAGACAAGAAGAAAAGGAGAGGTGTAGATACTTTTTTCCACACTCACATAATACTTTGTTATTGGTAGAGTTCCTGTGAACATAGTCCATACCACTTTTATCTAAAACTGGCAAGCATTGGTACTATCATCTATTCTTTGCTAGAACTGCTAGAAGATACATAAGAAGTAATTATTACCTAAGTAATTTTCTGTAAAATAAGAGCTACGTAAAGCGGTATATATGGTATTCTAGTATCTCACAACATAAGGAATAGTGTGGGAGCTAGAACTCCAAGATGTATTTTTTATTTGTGTTATGAATAAATTTTTTTTGTTGATAAAAGCAGTTTTATCATACATGAAAACAAAAATTTGAATTCTTTGAACTTGTTTTTGTGGAATAGTCATATTAAACACTTTTTTTTTAATCAAATAAGATCTTTGGTTACTTATTTTTACAAATTTAAAATAAAAGACACTTAACACTAATGGGCACAAATTGCTAGTTCGTAAAATCACTAGTCATCTCAAAATAAAATACATCACCCAATTGATGAGATTCGATTTGTATCCAAACAAGAACGTGTCATTACGTCTTTAACGACGAAAACGATAAGTGCCCAATGATGGCACAGTTTAAGCATTATATTATTTTTCTCCCTTTTTTAAACTATCACTTATTTCTCGAGGCGGAACTTGCTACCTTCCAGAGTCGAGACATTTCGTTTTGAAGATGAAGAAGTGATGAGAATTACCGTTGAATAGTACCTAAAACAGGAAAACACTATAATCTAATAGCCACCTATTAGTTGAATTTTGTAAAAATGGTAATTCGATGGAGTAGTCGACATCAAAAATTACGAAGATACGTAAATTTTTTTACTATACGTATTCAATTTAAATTTAAATTATAAAGCGCAATCAGCGATTTCAAACAATTATTTTAGGAGTTATTGAATAAATATGTATCTACTTGCCGCTTTTACTACATACGATATGGCGTAAAAAATATTGTGTTCATTGTAAGGTAATGAATATAAGTGAAATTTTGAGCGTAACTAACATTGGAATGCGGAGTGCGATTGTCGGATCATTCCGGTAATTACCGTCATCACAACTTATTACCCAATTGATGCGTCTGCGCAGCTCCACATTCTCTAGTCGAGCTTGAAAGAAATTTATTTAGTATGAAGGTAAAATAGTGCATTAGTTAATGGTACATTGGCGAAAATTTGAAATAGAGTTGAATCATATCAGATATCATATATACTAACTATAGATATCAGAATTGAAAAATTGCATTTTGCACAGTATACCTACTGTGTTCTATAGGTGTGTGTAATAAATAACAAAAGCGAACAACGGCGGGTAAAATTAAAATTTAAAATTAGTCTACCTCTACCTTCAAAAGAAGAGAATAAAAATTAATATCTACCTCTTAATGTCTCCTAAACTTACTAAGTTGCATAAAATACTTATTAACCATTTCAAGCCAACTTTAATTATGTCGTTAATAAAAAGCATGTCAATCTATTTATAACTGAATGCTGAAAAAGCAAAGTATGTGTAAACTAAATCATTCCTTCCTTCCTTGCGACTGCGTCTATAAAATCTGTAAATAAACAACACATTCGGACAGTTCAGTTTACGCAAGTGATATCCAGGAATTAACCTCAATTTTTGTAGAATTATCGATCAGTATTAGATCGGAAGTGTTGGCAGCCAATAACCGAACGAAAATACCACAGTTTGCTTGCTTTGTATGTAGAAACACCATACGGACGTAAACATTGTGATGTGTGTAGTGCAATGTAATCATGTGTTGGGGAATTCGGCTTAGGGCGCTAAACGTATGTAGGTACCTATACCTACTAGTATTGTACGCGTTTCCTTTTAAAACAATTAAATTATATTCCTGAGCACGCTTGAATCGATACATTGCAGCATTGTACGAGTGGATATTAATTTCTTGTTAAATTGGTACCTACTGAGTAGGCATATTTGTACCTACAAACAGCACAGCATACCTATGTGGTAATCTGCTTATCCTGCAATGACATTTCTAACTGTCGTAATCAACAAAAATTGTAAAACTTTTACGATTAATCAATTTGTTATCAAAACAAAAAGGCTATTTTAAAAATTAACACAAGTTTCTAGAATACGTAAATTATATCGCTCTTCGTTAGAGTTTCGGAGTTTAGGTTCATAACTTCGGCCCCATCATCAAATCATCGCCGCATAGGTATACGCGAATTGGTCAATCATACATCGGAGTAACCGATGTACAGTCATACAAAATAATGATATCATATAAGAAACGCGCCGAAAGCATAATCTCCTTTATTTAAGTCGGTTAATGATAAGTCAGGTAAGAGTTAGCCAGTCAAATGATTCTGCAAAAAAGGTTATCGACATTTACGAGTAGTCAGTCTCATGCTAGTACTCCCAGTGTGAGAATAACATAACGGTTGGCTGAAATTAGTTTTATTTGTTTGTTGTACCTACCTAATTATATAATTGTATACCCACTTACTGTACGTAAAATGAATCATTAAAATGATTTTATATTCACGTTATAACTGTTTTGTATGACTTAATTATAAATAACCAAATGAATTATGTGGGTGCAATTCCAATTTGACACAACATTTTACCGTAAGAATTTTATTGTAATGCATTAGAGGCACCATTAATCTCCTGAAATAAATCTGTTCACATTTGTGATAGGGCGTATCCAACAATTTTAATACGCTAATATGATAATATACCCTTTCAAATGTTACCTAGGCCTTATTAGTTTGGCTTCGTGCGTTTCCCATTTAATAAATGTGAGTGAAGTGGGAACATCTAATAAAATGTATGGTTGAGATCTTCAAAAAGCTTCTTTATACAAAGGTGGGTAGCCAGTGAAGCGACATTATGTCGGAATTATTTTTTTACATAGGTATCACGCTTCCGTACGGTTGACGACATGCCATGTCGCCATATAAGAGGATAATCAAGGTGGTACGCGCCAGGAATGCGGCTAAGCATGGATTGGCTCCAGTAGCTCATTAACGGGCGCAACGCCCAAGGCCCCTTGAACTTTAATGCCGTGACAAAATTTAATAATAGCAGGATAATAATGGCTTTGATGGACAGAGAGTTATTTTATAATCACGGAAATAAAAAAGGAGAATTTGATGTTATAATGCCTAACAATTGGTTCTTTACTTCGTCACCGAGTTCAAAATTTTCTGCAGTAAATTAAAAAATTAAGAAAAAAGTTGCGATCTCAGTTATTTATTTGGACTGTTTTAAAATTCTGTTATCTTGTGCATAATTGACAAACTAATGTTTAATAATATAATTTTACAAATTGTGAAAATTAATTATTTTGTTTTAGTCTTTATCTAAAAATTTGTTTAAATAAAATTAGTTACAGCTTTTCGATAAATCGTGAACTATCACAATATTCACAATGTGTGCATGCATTGCTCTGATTTAATTAACTGTCGCTTAGGGACATTGTGAAATTATGTAATAATAATTATAAATGCTACGCCTTCCTTGATCCCACAAAGTGCCTTTTTTGGGACTAAATATTATTACTTACGAGAATATTCTTGTTTATACAAGAGCTTACTGTTCGCTGTTCTGAGAATCGTGACAAATTAAATTTCACGGATATTATGTAAAATGTCGTTATTGCAATAACTGTGGCCTCTGTTATGCAAATATGAATGAATACTAAATTCGTTATAAAGAAATCATGTATAATTCTATGAATCTTAAATCTTCATAGAATTGTTACGAACATTCAATTTCTTGTGTGATCCATAAAATTAAATGGTCGTCTCTCACACGAAACGAACTCTTTTGAACAAAAGATGTTCTAAAGTTAGGTCAAAACTCTGTAATTTTATTCTACGGGTCACAAACGTCAGAGTTGTTACCTAAGAACTATCAATAGGCAACCTCACAGCCTCGGAACAAAACAGTTCATTGTTGTCTCTTGTAGCAGCCGTCTACTGTCGCGGTCGCTTACAATACTCGTGACCGAACAGTGAAAGGACTATTTAATATCATTGTGCAATTAACACGAAGCAATTTAAAGAAAAGAGCTAATGCAGTATGAAGTTAGATTCGATATAGATCTATTTTATTAGCCAACATAATGTTACGACTGCAGCCTACATTACTGGAACACGTATATAAAGATTGCCTTCAACCCTTTTTATGTCCTTTTATTGGACACTGGTCTCTCCCTGCAACCGGGGAAGATCTGGAGCATAGTCCACCACGCTGCTCCAATGCGGATTGGTGGTAGTATAGAAAGATTAATTCATTTAAACTCAAACCTTTTTTATCGTTTAAGAGTAGCAAACAAGCATGAATTCCACCTGTCTATTATTTCATATCTATTTCCTTTTTTTCAGGTACACACAAAACTAAATGATGATTCCTCGCGCGTTCCTTTTCATCGGTTCTGGTCGGTGATCGGTGATGGCGGCGGCGATGGCGTCCCCCGCGCACGACCACTATGTGCGTGATGCTGAGCTGCGCCCCCAACATTCCCGAGACAACTCCAGGGATTCTGGAATATTCCACACCACCAAGGGTCTCTGGAATGCACCTGGACAAAACAACTGCTTTCTGAACAGCGCGGTGCAGGTAAGGTTGACTGTTTGTACTCTTAATTAATGCACTGTGAGAATATATTAATGTACTTAGAAATGGATGCGATTCCATTGTCATTAAAAATTAAAAATACTATAGAATTAGGAATAATTAGTTAGGACAACACTCTATAGTCTACATCCTAATAATTAAGTAGGTAAATATTTACCCATTGTTTTTTATAATTATAACTTCATATTAAAATTCAGACATTGATACTTTTATAATAATCTACTTATCGTGAATTCCTAGCTTAGTATACAATCCATGATGTTGACTCAATCCCTGTTGTTTTTTATCGATGGCATATACCTAATTGATCGAAGAAAAACCTTGAAAACCCATTAACCCAAAGTGGCATTACTTCAATGAATTGGTAATCGCAATTCTTCGCTTGAAGGCAAATGTTTAATTTGTAATCGCAGAATACTGAGAACTGACGGTTTAACTGCATGTCTGTATATGTATGTACGATTACTAACCATAATGAGAATAAGTCTTTGATGAAAATTATCGACTCGCTTAAAAATTGTACAGTAACTGTGTAGTCACCGAATCTAATAATTTTTAAGGGCGTAAATATTTTATAACGATTTAGTCAAAACCAAAAACAGCACAGACATATTTTAAGTTTAAATTTAATACTTTAAATAGGTAATCGCTTTGGCTATACCGTGTTTAGGTAAATATTTAATACAATGTTACTTATTATGGGAAGTACATTATTCAAAACAACAATGTAGTAACAACCTAGTAGCGTAGTAAATAAATCGTAGACAGAGGCACGTAGCGTTGTCTGGATAAGTAGGTAGAATATCACGTTACAGTCACATGTGAAGTGTTTTTCTAAAAGTGGACAAACATTGGACGGTCAAGGCGCAACTAAACAATATGGGTTGGTGACATTCGTATCTGTATAACGGTGAGCACTCATTTACACCGGTTCATCTTCATTCTATAATTATACAAACTTCAGTCTTGTGTCCTTTGTATTATAGTCGGTTTTGTAACGACAAACAGTGATGATGATCCTATGACCACCGAGGGTCGAACGATGACGTGACTTTTGTACAAATATCGTATGCTTAAACCTGCTTAGCTTGAAGTTTATCGCGTGAAAGCTGCTGTTGGTAGTTTTATACTGGTGTATTAATGAGTTTTAATGTTATTAAGGCACAAAACGAGCGATGCGACTGTCCATTGGCGCCTGTAAAAGCTTTTAGACTAAGATCTTAGTTTTATTGGCAAGATGGTCAAATAATAAGGTTGTACGCAATGCCAGGATTAGGTATGAGAATTGATAAGTTCTTAATTCATTTAAGTGTGCACTGATGTTATTATGTGAATGGTGTAGCATGACACGACACAACAAATAACATTTTGGTATTGTTCGCTTAGTGTGAATATAAAAGATAATATCCGTCCGTACAGATTGTTGCAAATGGTATGTGTAACATGTCACAGTTCCAACCGCAGCATTCCTCGATCAGTCGCGGACACATGGGCTCGTTTTATTGAGATGAAATGTTAAAGATATATTTTTGCAACTTGAAAAGTTCAAAAGAATTAAGAATACAACAAAATTTGAAACAAATTATTAATAAATTAGAATATAATGTACTTGGATTTTTGTATTTTTATCTCAATATAATAAAATATTGAATATATACATAAAATATAATAATTTAAAAACCCATAAAAAAAATCAATAGCCTAGTAAATTGCATAAAAAAATAATTCAACATAGGAATTTATTCCATGAAGGCTAACAAGTCGTTGAGATGTCATTACAAAATCGCTGTACGCAATTAAGCATGCATGATTTAAATTCCTTTGTCGTTGAATGTGTATGGTAAATGTAGCCTAATATTTTTAACTGAAGCCTCGTAGTAAAAGACCTACTTTGATGTATAACATTTCTGATTCATGTTAAGTTTCTTTTAGATACATGTTAAATTGGATTATGCCAAATACATATTTGCAAAATTATTTACTTTCCATACTTAGTAGTAAGTATCATGTTTCACTAATTGAAATTTATTACTATGTAATATAACCATTACCTTACTTACTACACCAAAATAGCTACAATATGTTTAAAAATTACGAACTTTTCATTCATACAAAAGTATTTTCATTCATACAAATGTTTTTGCTGGAATTCGATCCTCCGGACGAGTCTTGTGCGAATCAATTCTGTTTAGCTTTGTAACTTAATATACGGTTTTATAGAGTAAAATTTTACGCTGGAAGCATAACTAAACAATAAATATAAAGCGTGAATTATTGGCACGAGCCTGGAATGTTAGAAAAAGTGAAAAATGTCTTTTACAAAGGATTTGCAGGCAATTTGCGGGAGAAGAAATGTGACGTGGAAAAGATTGCTTAGTCAGACACATGATTGATTACCTCTCTGTTCACGTACACTGGTATTATAAGACGTAGTATGTTGTAAAAAGACCTGCCTCCAAGTCGTTTGCTTCGAGATCTACGAAGTCCTTTTTGCTTACCTCCTCCCGGATTGCCTTTTCATGATTCTAAGAAATAATACCAGCTAGGATACTTGCTTTAATGGATTTATATAGTAACGTGGTTAAAAAAATTACACATTTACAAAATAAAGTCTGTAATTATTAAGTAATTGCAGTTAGCCACATCTCCTCCACAGCAATTATGGAATAGACACTGCTCGTCAAATAAACGCTTCTAATGTTACCCTAACAAAGACTTGGCCATTAATAAACAAAACAAAGTGCTTGCAAACAAAATTTGTGAACGTGACTTTTTGAGAGATAACTGAGCGTCTAATACGATCCACGATCCACGTTCCCACAAAAGTTTTTGTAAGACATGATTTAATTGGTGCACGCAATGGCCCTATCAATCATCTTAAGTTATAAAAGTATAAATTACATTTCAGTTTTGTGATCGTGTTTTGAGTTTTCATTGTAAATGAAAATTTTCAACGACGACTAAGATTATTTGCAAATCCTTTGGGAATCCGGCTACCAAATTAGATTAAAACAATTCAATTTAAATTTTCAATTTGTAATATAACAAAATCGTCAATATTTCGTATTTTTCTTCGTTGCTTCGGTAGTCCCTGTCTAACTGTGCATAAACCGAGTTAGTTTGAGAAGTTTAGTAGGAAGCATCACTTATTCAGTGACTTTAGTGATGATAAATACAACTATTCTTTAAGTAACAAAATGCAGTTACTCGTAAATTGAACTCAACGGACGGATGTCTTCATTATTACAGTGCTTAAAGTTTTGTAAGTTATACTCAAAGCTCCTCAGGCTTATACAACTCAACTGTGATGCATTATTTTCAATCACCCAACTATGATGGTAATATTAGTGTTCAAAAAGTTTCACGCAAGTACCACGATAAGCCTAATCAGTGTCATCTCGCCGTATCTATGTAGTGACGCGTCATCATGTCGTGCAAGTATATAGAGTTCATCATACTTGAGGCTTCTAGGAAGCGATGAGTGAAGCTGATGTCGTTTTTATCTCAAGCCCTTTACTCTTTTGTTTACTATGTCCTTATCGCTTCCGCAGGTTGTTGCAATGTACGAGCTTAAAGTCGTTTGATAACAAATAAGGTTAAGCGAGTCTTATCGTGTTCCTTTTCGTTTTAATGTAGAGCTTAGTAATAATTCAATTGACAGTACTTTACAAATATATGTTTATCCTATAACTCTGCTATTAAGATGCTAGAATTGAAGAAGCACGATGAATGAATATATATTCTATTCCTATTTCATTTGAAATTATGATTGTTAGCGTACGAAAGTTCGCTCGCGTGGTATGGTTACTGTTTCTCTCAATAAAGTTTTTGTTATGACTACGCCCTCGTTAATCGTGTACGTAACGTGAAACTACGAATAGCTGACGCCTATTTCAAAGTTACACATCACAAGCCTGAAGAAACGTTTAAACTGGCGTAATGCTCATCAGTACCAATATTTTGTTTATATTTTTCTTGCTTGTGTAAGTCGAAAGTTTCGTAAGTGCGAGCGAGATGTCCGAAGGGGCAACGCGGGAGCGGTTCCTGAAACGTAATGGCTCTACGATCGTGCCTAGCGCGTCTCTAAACAATCCGCTTTGAACAGGTGCACGTGTGCTTACACAAGTTATTTCACTAATATCAACTATTCGACTCACGTTCGTCCGCCAGCCCCTTTATTGTTTACTTTCGGCGTTTCAACTCGCGTCGACAATAATATTTTTCGTAACTGTGCGTTAATTGATTGTGTGTGTAAGAAAGCTGCTACATACGTATTATTATTTTATTTGAAAAGGTTTTTTTATTACAATTGGATTGCTTTCACTGATTGTTGGTAGCAAATGGATGTAGTGATAGGGCGGCGCGCACGGACGCGCAGTATAAACATTAACCTACGTTGATAAATGCGGACTCGTTAGTTTGATTGAACTGGCGCGAGTACATCTCGGCCGAGATTAATGCACGCGTCCACCTTAGTGGTAGCAGTTTGTTCTTTATATACCTATATTCATTTTATATGAAAGCATGGATTAACGTTCAATTTTGTTCTTTTGTTCAGTAGCATTATGTAATAAGTACATAATAATATACTACCTACCCTACTTTATCGAATTTACGTACCTATCGATGTTTAAAAGAAGAATGCTCTATAATTCACATACTTATCTAAACATAATCAATAAATTTATAATAATAAGCTTTAAACAATCAAATATAAAAAATAGTTGCAATATAAATATAGGTAATAAAAAAAACTATCTATAGGCCTAATTTATATTATTTAACATACTATTTATGTAACTACTTCCTTCATACTTTTAGTGGAGCATGAAAAAGTTGTAGCTAAAAAAGTTCAAAACAGGAAAAAACATCCATGTTAAATTTCCCTGATATCTCTAGGTAGGTATAATAATATATTATTATTAGTCAGTACAACATGACATTATTATACGTAGTTCAGTTTTAAATTTAAAGTATCCAAAGCATAACCAGCATGTAAATGCGTAGCTATAGAATTTCGTGACATGGATGGTTCGCTTGGAAGAATACGAAATGGAAATGTCGCCAAGTGGAACATATTAAACAACTCGTGAGTGGTTTATACACATTCAAAATGAATAAAACAAAACATTGAACATGAAACAATTGCTGTGCGTTAATAATAAAACATGATATAGGTACGTGTAAGATGAATGTTTTCCCATACATCGGTATGGTAACTGTTATGTTTTCAACTAACTTTTCATAAGATGGGGTCATTAACTTAATAAAATTGGTGAATACACCAAGGGTATAAATTAGAACATTATTTATTAAACTTGTAAGTCTAGTAACTGCTCACTTGCCGTTAACTAATAAATGGTGTCCGAAAATTTTGAAAATATCACAAAGATAGACAAAACCAGACAGAATTAGGTACATACTTGATTTTGCCACCCCATCTATCTATTAATATTCAGTTGTAATAAAACAATGTGCAACAGACTTCGATGAACCGTCGTCGATCGGACATTGTTTTCGTATGCTGGATGATAATTGCAGTAATGAATCGTTCAGTTTTTGCCGGATCACCTGCGCTGGCGACATTCCGTCGTGTGCCGTCCCGTAAAGCGCTCCAGCCATTTCCGACACACTTTGCTTTTTGCGGCCATTCCAACAACAATAAATATTTATCGCAGTCCTGTCACTGTAAACAACCACATTCATATTGTCTTGTTATTCTTCACATTTTTTTAATTTAAAGTAAAATATTTTTATTGATGCCTCTGGACATTGTGTTGTGTCCAAAGACGTCTGCGTCTGCGTGAATCCAAGAGTATATAACATACATAATGAATTGCTATTAGTAATAATATCACGGATTAATTCAAAATGTTTGACCTGACAATTTAGGGCCATCTTGCTCTCTCTGACTAGACATACAAAAACCCTACAATACATAAATTTGGTTAATAATCCGTTAGTTTCAAGAACACACTAGTTTGGCTCACCTGTATATTAAGTCTGGGAGCTGACGCGGCGGAACAATGCTTGAAGCTACGGAGCGAGGCGCCAAGACGGTAGCGACACGGGTCACCGCCTCCGGAAGGAACCTCGTGGGAACGGCAGACACTCCCGAGACACCCCCGTATCCACCTGCCTTGTATCTAATTATGAAGAGTAATTAGCAGTTTATTGCGGTTGTACCTGCAGTAAGGCAGGCATGTCCCAATTAGTTGGGTTTATGAGGTCACTATAATAATACTAAGCGCATCTTGTAATTTACAGGAAAGACCAAACTAGTACTGTACAATACAAATTATCTTTATTATAGATCAATGGTACTTAGTACTTACCCTTAAATTACACAGACACTTTATGGTACAATTTGGTGGTCATATGACTAAATCCGTGAAATCTTTCAGATTCGTATTCGTCTACCAATATTTTATAAGCCCAACAGTATTTTGAAAATTTTGGTAATCTACTAAACCTAAGTTGGCAATAGTTATAAAATAGTTCACACTGACTTGTAATTGTCATCATGTAATTCGTTAAGATAGCTAGAAAATAGTGCCTATTTTAAGCAATGAAAATTTGGTAATAAACCTTCTGTTTTACTAATTTTATTACTTTAACGTAAGTGTAACAAAAGGGCTTGAATTTTATTCGTGACGTGTAGCGCATAATCCCACGGTACAATGCGAGTGGTTGCTTCAATTCACTGGGTCATTTCTACTGAATTTTTAATAGATTTTTCTCACTGCATCCGTCACGGTTTACCTACGTTTGTCTTAGAGAAATAGATGAGTGATAGTTGTAGGCAATTTTAAATATCATTATGTATTATTATTGGGTTGCTGCAAGTCACCCTCAAGTATTTTTTTGTAGTTTGACGATCGCTCGACGAATTTATTTATATGTATTTCCTTGCTTATGTTAATTCTTCTTATATATTAGGATATACAAGGGCTTCCTTCGCAACCGACGCGAAAGAAAACTTTACAATTAAATCTAAATCAAAATTTTTAAAATATAGATGTGCTTAGTTAAGTTTCATTATGTTTAAAAGTTGTAAAATAAGAATTTAATCATAAATATTTACAATAATTTGTTTATAGAGACCATTATAAATAAACTATGTTTTATTTTTAACTGATCTTTTTACTGACGGTTTGTTTGGTTACTTACCACTTAATAAATCATAAACATAACAGACATAGGTAAGTAAGAAATAAAACCGACGAGATTTATTTTAGAAATGCCCTGTTAACTAATTAATTCTCCTCCGAATCTCTTCTTTGTTTGAAGACTTTGAAGTCGGTTTAAACCAAAATGATTACATTGTTTAAGCAAAATGCATTATCGTCATAATTATCATCACGTGAGCCGTATAGGGCGGAAATTGAGGAACACATAATAATAATGTCAACTTTGAAGAATTTTGTCATCATAATAATTTCTATTGGAATCTGAGACCACCGCGAGTGCCCGGAAATGTGTTATCTGTCGAATCTCGACTAATATCCGACTTCCTCCCAATAGTAACATTAGTAACAGTACGAAAACAAATGTTAAAATAATAGGAGAATAAGCGGTTTATTCGTCCGTTTTATTGTAGACATCTGTTTCATAAATGTATTGTGAGAAACCTTTGTGTGTCATGTCATGTGTAAATGTATCCATTGTGGCTCTCATGGGGGAAACAAGGGGTACCTAAAGACAAAGTGCGACGTGTGAAATCTATGATCTGGATCGCTGCTACGATGCATACGATCGATATTATGTCACGGGCTATTTTCTAGACCTGATAACAACCATTAATGTTCATGGTTGCGTGATTTTTATACCGATAAGACTTCAGAAAGGTTTGCTGTATAATTTGATTTAATGCCAGTCTGTTTTTGTCTTTCAAAATACGAGTTTTTAAAAGGATCCTGTTATTCTTGCATTGTTTCTGTGTTTTTAAAAGGAACGTGTCATGTTTGTACTCATTTAGGTTATTTATGTGTTGCTTGCATGTGCATTTTGCAATTGGCTAATTATATTGTTATCATGGTATTTTTGCGGTTTTCATGGTCGGCTTTGTAAGTAAAAACAACATTTTTCGGAAATACATAGACTTTACATCCGACATTCGTTTAAAGTTTAAACGAATGTCGGATGTTTAAACTTTAAACCGTATTACCCGCTCCAATGGCCCTTTAGTCACACTCGTATTTCAATACAATATGGCGTGTTATCGCATGCTTCATTACACTAACCTTTTTTTTTAGTTTTACCACTTTTCTTATAAAGGTAATCTATAGTCTTAAACTTTGTTTTTAAAAAGCTATAAGGCTAAAAGCTATAAGCTATAAGATTCAATGGACAAGTATCGATTTTCATTACAATTATTGATACCTACATTTTGAATTTTAAGCCAATTTATGTAAACCTTCCAGCCCATTGATATTAAGATGTAATGTCAACACGCTTTTGATATTAAGGACTAAGTTATAATATCGAATCTTCTTCTAATATTTAAAGCTCCAAACTTATTGGCGAATCTTCTGACGTCTGACTGTGACCAAATTGTCATCATCAGGTGCTCTGTCTGCCTGCTGGTTTGAGTCAGCTAACAAAGAAAAATAATTTAATCTGCATGTGGAAGTAAATATGCAAGTATTTTCATCTACATTACCTCATTACTCTAGCCTCTATAGGTACTCTACTCGTACTAAATACAATGTAAAGGTTAATGTTCAAGTTTGCATTTGCTTTTGCAATTGCTTTCAAATTGGCATATTATTATGTTGGATTAATTTATAAATAATAAAACCTAATAGTCTTCATCATTAGGACTCAATTTCTCAAATGTTTTTTCTCTTACTTGCCCGATATACCTACTGAATTTAACTTAATTAAGTATTAAGTAATCTATTTTAATTTATAACGAAATTCACGTTACTTATGTTCCTATAATTATAGGAATATAATTACGATACGTACTTTCATTGCATAATTGGCATTCAGTAGCAAAGTATCGTAGGTATTAATTAATCATAATTAATTCTATTTGGATGTTTTCGTTGTATCTACACATTATTTTGTTATTGTATAAATTTTATACTATATATTATTATACTCAATCATACCAATCGTCCGTTAATTTATCCGCGTGGTTGTCAGTTTGGGAAGCGCAGACTTAGTTGGTGCTCGCTGAACCGAAACCCGCGACCCGCGTCTTCATGACTCATCCTTCCTGACCAAGGATTTGGCCTCCTGACCGCCGCAGAAAAAACCCATTGTTCGGAAGAACTTACTCGTGAAGAAACGTTAAGCTTATTATGTAAGGATACTTTAATTTTCAACGGATGAACTGGAGACTTACATCGGTTATAGCGTTACAGTAAATACTCGTGTGGTGGTAATACCGAATTTTGAAATAAGACTTAAGAGGAATGGATTCATAATAATCTATAGTGCGTTTCATAAGATATAGAAGGGAGTTGGTGTAAAGGCTACATTTAGAGACAAATGTGAGAGAAAACTTTGAATTATTTTAACACAAACATTTCACCCACTCTCGGATTTATTTGAAACTTTGCACTCTTATCAAAGATCAATGACAATCGAAGGAGATCTGGCGGTGAAGTGAAGAAGTGTAAAATGAAACTCTTTAGCGGCTACTAGTAAACGAC
>DWQL01000584.1:0-14386 GCA_018231265.1 Noctuana haematospila | reverse complement strand
GGATCACTACGTTCACCCACGTTCGGACGAGCGCTTTCTCGATGCTTAAACGCCCGTTATTTCTGACGTTTCGAGATAGACCATAATGACTTCTCATGTGTGTGTTCCCAAGTGGACCCTTTTTTTCACTGCGCAGTTATTTTATCTACGCGTGAACACACAGCGAAAAGTCATATAACTGGCGCTTAAGCGTCAAGAAAACGCTAGTGTGAATGTTGGTTTTTCTTGGGTACTCTGTATCGTGGTCGGTCGGTAGTTGGACTAGTTGGTAGTACTGCACTGCACTGCGAAGTGCGAATACTGCGATGCGTTTGACACTGTTAGGCCAATATTTTTTTACATACATATTATGTATGTATGTACATAATGTCAATATAAATTATTTTAATGTAATATAAATAACAAAGAGTATATAATTACTACCTAAATATGGTGAATATCGAAATCGATACCGCTTTACAAGAGATTCCTCCGCATAATTACGGTGGTGGTAATATTGAATCGATAAATTTTTGTGATTTAAGTTACAATTATTTTTTTGAAAATTATATGGTTAAGAACATACCATGCATCGTAAAAAACGTGTGCTGGGATTGGGAATGTTCTAACAAGTGGATAAAGAACGATAAAATAGATTACGATTACATATCAAGCATATACGGGAATTTAGAAGCCCCAGTTGCAAACTGCGACAATATTGACTTCAATGCTCACTGTAAATGCAATATGAAAGTAAGTGAGTTCATGGAATATTTAAGAAAAGAAGAAAGGGATGAAACTCTTTATCTTAAAGACTGGCATTTAAGACGAGCAATGCCAGGCAATGAATTTTACCATGTACCTTTCATTTTTGGTTCAGATTGGCTGAATGAATATGCTGAAGATCATCAAGAAGATGATTTCATGTTTGTTTATATTGGACCTAGTAAGTCATGGTATGTACAATTGTTTATTTTTTATTTCGTTTTAATTGTTAATCCAAATAAATTAGATGTAATATTTATATAACATTTTCTTTGGCTCAGGACACCTTTCCATGCTGACGTGTATTGTTCATACAGCTGGTCTGTGAATATTTATGGTAAGAAAAAATGGACCTTACTGCCTCCAAACGAAGAGGAGAAACTGAGAGACCCTTTTGGAAATTTACCACTACTATTTGATTTAGAAAAATTTAAGAATGTTAAATACTTTGAGATAATTCAAGAAAAAGGAGATGCATTATTTGTACCATCAGGGTGGCACCACCAAGTAACTAACTTATCAGACACTATATCTGTTAACCACAACTTTATTAATGCATGTAACATTGCTTTTGTTTGGAATTCCTTACAAAAACATCTTCAATGTGTAGAAAACGAGATTCAGGAATTTAAGTTAACAGCTGACTTTCAGGAACAATGTCAGCTTATTCTTAAATCAGTGTTTGGTATGAACTTAGTTGACTTTTTACATTTCATCACTCATATAGCTCAGAAAAGATTTAACCAGATAACTAGTGATTGTCATTCAGGTTTTAACCATTTTTGCTTGGGAATTAAACACATTATGTTTGATCTAAATATTTTATTAAAAATAATAAACACTGTTCACGACCATCCCTTAATTTTAAATAAATCCATAGCAGCCCACGAAATTGATACCTTATTAAATATAAAAAAAATGATTGAGTCAAATGTTTGCCAATAAAAAAAAAATTGTATTACTATAAATTTGATTTCAAATGCGCATATACCAAACCTGTTTTTAAAAACTCCTTTATTTCTAGATTACTGTACCCTAATTCTTTTAGTATTTCCAATGTATGTTGACCTTTCAGTGGCATTGGTTGCTCGCCACATGTGTTTGCAGGTGTGCGTGATAACTTGGGTGCTGGTCTGGGTACCAATATATCATCAGCATTTCTAAAAAAAGTGTTCCGTGTTGTGTTACATTCATGTTTGTCTACTGACTGTAAATCTAAGACTGGAGTTATACAAGCATCCGAATCTTCAAAGACCTTACACCACTCTTCTTGGGTCTTTGTAAGAAATATTTCTTTAAATTTTCTTCTAGTGAGTTCCATATTATTGCCCTGTCCATGATCATCCTCTGATAGTTGTAAACCTTTTAATAAAGCGGAGTAAAACTGTGGTTCTAATGCACCTACTGCCATAAATTTCCCATCTTTAGTTCTGTAATTTCCATAAAAGGGTGCACCACCATCCAAAAGATTTTCTCCTGGTTGACCAGTCCAGATAAATGATTTCCTAGATCTAAAAAACCATGATGCTACATATGCAGCTCCTTCAGTCATACTGGCATCTATCACTTGCCCTTGATTAGAATGCATTCTTTCATACAGTGCTAACACAATACCCAATGCACAAATAACGCTACCACCAGCGAAATCTGCTGCAAAATTAATAGGAGTAGGTATTTCATTTTGTTTACCCAGCATATGTAGTAATCCAGACATAGCTACATAGTTAATATCATGACCAGCCTTGCTCCGGTAAAAGCCATCTTGACCATAGCCTGTTAATCTTGCATATATTAATCTTGAGTTATCTTGTAGAAGACTTTGTGGACTTAAGCCCAATTTTTCCATAACACCAGGACGGAAAGTGTCTATGAGAACATCAGAGGTCGCACACAATTTTTTTACAATTTCAATGCCATTTTTGGACTTCAAGTTTAATGAAATAATTCGTTTTCCATTCGACAAGACATCAACTAGAGGAGCTTCAATCTGTACAAGGAAAACATAAATAGGTATATTATTCATTGGCATATAATTTTTAAACTTTTGATTTGATGAAGTAATTAAGCAAAGAAGTAACCTTTTGTACTACAGTAACTTGCGCTCCAAAATCTGCTAAAATAGCCCCGCAAAAGGGCCCAGGAGCCAAGCCCATCATTTCCACCACTTTTATACCTTTCAGAGCCATAATTATTTTACAAACAAGTAAACTTTTAAAGTAAATAAAAACAGTTCTACTTCACAACACTACGATCACAGAACGGCTATTCTTACGGGGATACTACAATTATACTCATTAGTTCAGTATAACACTATCTGCATGCTTTTCTACTTTTCGTAAAGCGTGAATATTACAAGCTCTTCACTACATAGGACATACACTAAAATACACTTATTAACTTCTTATTACATTACACTTTCAATTCAATTCAAGTTCAAAGGTCACGGCACAGGTATAGAGAGCTAGGGATGTGCGAATGTGCGATATTTAATTTATCAATAACAGCAATAACTGTTATCAGCTCTTATCACTACTACATAAAAACTTGGATTTAAAACGTTTCTTCTTGTGTTCGTTTAGTTAATATGGTAGATTTAACAAATTTTATGTTGCTTAGTATATTTTATGATTAAAAAATTTAAATTTACAATAAATATTTATACCTTTATAAATATGAATTAAATACCCCAGGTACAATATTGTTCATCACCGATCATAACATTTCGGTTTAAAGATCGTTATTTCTCATTCAGATAAAAATATTTTCAGATATGAATTTTTATTTTTCTATAAATTTAAATACCTAGTATATAATATTGTGTGATGTCTTGTCTATTATTTCGTACATAATTAATATAATAATATTAATTAAATATTATCTAATATATAAAATTCTGAGAATATATATTTATAGAGTTTTATAAAATAACGAAGGTCTAGGTTTGCGGGCTCTAACTATATAACATAATTATATAAATATACTTCATTTACAGTTTTAAAATTTATTCATACTTTCTATTTTATATTTATTCTAATTAAACTACATACATAAAAAAAATATATACATACTACATAAATAAATATCCGGATTATATCTAACGATATCGATATTTAAATAATATGGCCACCCCTATAAGACACTACTCTCACGGCTCACGGCAGTCGGACTCGCGAGTTTAAGTTTAAGCAGTTTAAATAATATTAGCCCACGTACACATGGTAGCACGCACCTAAACGCGCGTTTTTTTAAAATGTTTCTGATAGACTATAATTATTATCATAACTTCTCGGTCTCGGATGTATGTATGCATGTAAACGTGGCCGCATTTTTACGAGTTTTTTTATCAGTGTGTGATCAAACATCCAAAAAGTAAATACAATTATCATCCGAAACGTTAAAAATAACGCGCGTTTAAGCGTCAAAAAAGCTCTTTTGCGAACGTAGGCGTAGTAAATTGTATACTCTATGACACCGTACCGACGTAGGTACGTGTCATAACTGCAGTAAAATGTCTTGTTAATCTGTGTATTGGATGGCGGTGCTTGGGGAGCTACGCTTATATTTATTTCATGGAAATATACGAGTTATGAAGTGTTTTTGTAAATTTGGTGTTAATTGTTTTGTTTAAATAAGTTAAGAAATAATTGTTTTCAATTTAAACGCTATGTTCTAACATGTGCCACTCAAATATTAGTCGAAACCCGTCTGCAAAATTTCTTGGCGGTAACAGTATTATGATTAACAATAAAAATATTAAACCTCTAGGAAACATTATAGTATGTGAATTATAATTACTAATCATCAAGAGAACATTCCATCACAACAATTGATCACGACTCAATTGAATCTATTGTTAGTATCAAGTGATTGGTGCACTATGAATGATGTTCGGGACAAAGTGGTCGCTGGGTCCTCTACGTGGGAGACGTCCACAACTCACAGTGACTCTTCCCCAGAAATACAATCGTCTCCAAGTGCCAGTGGCGGGGATACTCCGCAGACCCCGGGGGCGCCGGTGCCACTCGCGCCACATCTCGCGGCAGAGTTACATCCGGACCTGTTGCAACAGGGCTGGCGCAAGTATTGGTCCAAACGCGAGAACAGGCCATATTTTTGGAATAAAATATCAGGAGAATCTATGTGGGAATTACCTGCAGTAAAAAGAGATTTTGATCCAATAACAGACCCACTTGGTATATGTCATACAGGTCCTCCAAATGTAGGCAATATGACTCCCAGTGCCAGTAAGCGGCGACCTTCTGAAGATAACGGGCCTCCAGCAAAAAAAGTGGCTCTGGAAGGACCTTGGAACATTGAAGTACCTACAAATGTAATTATATATGAGCGGCCACCTACAATATGTCCACATCCCCATCCAGAGATAGAAGGATTCAGGTTCACCCTTGCAAATAAACTGAGACAGTGCTATCAAGAGTTATGTCACACAAGGGAAAGTATTGATGCACCAAAGGATTCCTTCAATAGATGGTTGATGGAACGTAAAGTAAATGACCAAGGTGGTTCTGATCCACTGCTGCCTAGTCATTGTTTTCCAGAAATATCTCGATCAATGTATGAAGAGATAATGAATGATATCCCTATCAAGTTAGCACACCCTAAGTTCACTGGTGATGCAAGGAAGCAGTTGTCAAGGTATGCAGAAGCTGCTAAAAAAATGATTGAATCCAGAAATGCTTCACCAGAAAGTCGTAAAGTAGTAAAGTGGAATGCAGAAGATACATTTCAGTGGCTGCGGCGCACTGTAGGCGCTACCTATGATGACTTCCAGGACAGATTGGCTCACTTACGGGTATGTATATTTGTAACTAGGTTTTTTTTACCTACCCTTTTTATGGATAATGAGAATATAATTTTTATATTTTTTTAAATTTTCAGACTTCTGTTGATAGGGTCTGGAAACTCTTAGTTATCCTCAATAAATTCTAAACCAATTTTTTTTAGAGACAATGTCAGCCACATCTAGCTGAAACTGCAAAAGGATCTGTCGAGGGAATATGTTTAAAAATATATCACTTATCAGCAGAATATGCAAGGAAAATACGAGAGAAACACAGTGTTCTGTTAAAAGAAAATGGAATACAGGTATGAAATGAAAAATGGAAATCTATTTATTGAAATAAGTTTGTTCCATAATACATATTTTTACCAAGGAGATTCTAATAAGAATTGCTTTAAAAATAATATGTCAACTCATAAATTGATAGTGCCCCTATTCTAGGGTTTACTACATTTTTTGCAATAACCCTTTAAGGATTCCTTTAATAAAATACATGGTAATCATGTAAGATATGAGAGTTTAAAATTTTGTTGCAAGAAGTTTCATTAGGATTAATGCCCCTTTTTTAGAAGTAAACAGGACTATGATTATATTAAAATTATTTATTATATATAGGACTCGGATTATGTTTTAATTTTGATAAATATGTACTACTACTAGCTCATGCGAGCCTGAATTACTTTTTAGACTAACTGGTACAGGATTGTGAATCTAGGTTATCTCAATATATTAATTATTTGATATAAACAATATTTAAGAATGAATTGTGAATGGTGTGAACAAGTGAGTGGTATGCAGGAAGTGGCGGCCCCGCTGGCGCAGGCGGCGCTGCGCAAAGTGTGGTGCTACCCGGTGCAGTTCGCGCTGCCCGCGCCGCGCCCGCCGCTCGTCGAGCACTTCCTCGACCGCGACCAGGTGCTGCTGCGCTACCTCGGCGAGACCCAGCACCTTAACCTCGCTTATCTGCACAAATTGGTAAACATACCATCTCACCATGTTATCATAATTCATCCATCCATCCATCAGCCTTTGAAGGTCCACTGTTGGACATAGACATCCAAGTGGCGCCACTCCGTCCGGTCCTGTGCCCTGTGGATCCAGCGGTTACCCGCTATCTTCGTCAGGTCATCACCTTTTCGTTTCTTTACCTACTGATTCCTAATTCAAGCTTATTTATTTGGTAAATTGGGCTTCTTTTTAAACTTGCAGCAAAGGACATTTTTGTGGTCGATGCTTAGGGACAGTTATTTCTGGAATGTAATTCAATGTTTTTGTCAAAATCTGCATACACCTCTAACAAAAATTACACTGCATCTAATACTAACCACATAGTTATTGTGACATATTCTTGTCTAGAGCTGTGTGGGTACTGTACAATAGACTTCGCTACTAGCGTGTAATCGGTATATAGCATGCCTATCATGTGTTCCTTTAAATTGAGCTATCCCTACCTAGGGTATAATGAGGAACACGCGTCTATGAGGTCACGGCCTTACCTGTATAAGGCGTAGACTATACGTATGATACGCTGTATTGTATTGTGATCAGTGAGTGTTGGGTCTGCAGGAGCACCTGTACCGGCACAGCTGCTTCGACGACAAGAAGTTCGAGCAGTTCCTGTCGCGCGTGTGGTGCGTGCTGCGGCGCTACGCGGCGTGGGTGGGCGCGGGCGGCGAGGCGCACCTCGCGCAGATGGCGCTGCCGGAGCCGGTGCTGGAGTGCCTGCACCGCAAGTTCGGCGTCACTTTCGAGTGCTTTGCCAGCCCGCTCGACTGCTACTTCCGCCAGTACTGCTCCGCTTTTGCCGATACCGACTCCTACTTCGGATCCAGGGGGTGAGCGCAGGCTTTGTTACATACTAATATTAGTCGTGTTTATTATTAAAATATATTTATTTATTTATGTACATATAAAAAATAAGGAAGAATACATACGAATAAATACAAATTTCGTGCTTTCATGCTTTTGTAAAGATGCTACTTATTTAACTGATATTTCACTTACAAATCTTTTCCAGCTGACCTGTGTCCGGAAAAATGATCAAAAATGGTAGATTGTGTGTATACAATACATGACAATATAATTTAATTATATAGAAAGGCAAAATAAGTATAGTAACAGAAAAGTTCACCAAACGGTATTTGGCCAGCGTGGTACTATAGTCCTGATATCTGAGAGGAGACCCATCAAAGTACCATTGCTGGGTTAATTGTGTTTTGGTGAGAAATAGGTGGTAGCTAGGAGGCCACAAAACGATCTAGATCCTTAGGGAGTAGCAGCAACTCACATAGGAGTTGGTGAGCACTTATTGCAGTAATGTAGAGGCAAGGTCCCCAGGCCGTTCCTGGAGCTGCGGCCGGTGTCGGGGTCGATGGTGGCGCACCCGCCGTACTGCGAGCAGCTGCTGGAGACGGCGCTGCGCCACATGGAGCGGCTGCTGCAGGACTCGTCCGAGGCGCTCAGCTTCGTGGTGGTGCTGCCCGAGTGGCCCGAGCGCCACGCGCACGCGCTGCACAAGCTGCAGGCCAGCCATTTCAAGCGGAAACAGGTTATATAATATAAACATATTACACACATACATACACATATACACACGATATATTATATAATATAAACATCTCTATACCGTAATTCATAACAATATGTCGTATAACAATATTAATAAAAAATAATGTTCTAGATTCATAAGTAGATCATAAGTATTCTCCTAATGTACTCATCTTAATGTATTTCAGGTCGTAATTCCAGCTTTTGAACATGAATACCGACACGGCTTTCAACATGTGCTTCCCAAGTAAGTGATTATTATTTTAAATAGGAGAGTAATTTTAACATTCAACCTTTTAGAAGTATAATTAGCCTATGTCAGCAACGATGTCGTGAAAAATATGTTGTAGTTTTTGAGATTATCGCGTTAACAAACAGACAGGCAGGTCTGATGAACACATGCATCGGAAGAACGTTTGTCATTACTGTCTAGACAGCCCTTTCTAAGTCACTGAATCGAAACTGGCTTATTTTCCCAACATAATGCTCGTTAACTCGTTAATCAACTATGATAAATTTGCAGAAACGAAGTATACTTCCGGTGGGGTGGTGGTACGGTGGTAGTGTGGCTGCAAAATGCGGCTGGGTATGCGCGCTGGGGTCCTTCGGACGAGCGCGTGGAGGCGCTGCTGGACGCATGGCGGCCGCGCGCCAAACGGCCCTCGCCTCCCCCCGCGCCGCCCGCCCCGCCCGCCACTGACGGCGAGTCCGCGGCCACCGCTGCAGCCTCCCTCGCCGCACCCTCCACACCCCTTCCCGCCGCTGCGCCCGTCGCTCCCGCGCCTCCCCCATCGGTGGTAGCGCCAGCGCAGTCCGCGGCGCCCACAGACAAACGTTGACTCCGGACCCCGAACCCTGCGCCTGCGACTCCAGAGTGCGCACCTCTGGACGTGCGCTTAAGCAACTACGTAAATTTCTGCCCGGTCTACCCGCGTCCACCTCTGAGGCCGCCCACGTTTA
The DNA here is from genome assembly GCA_018231265.1 of Noctuana haematospila. Classification (NCBI taxonomy): domain Eukaryota; kingdom Metazoa; phylum Arthropoda; class Insecta; order Lepidoptera; family Hesperiidae; genus Noctuana; species Noctuana haematospila. Next base: position 5,337 of record DWQL01000584.1, on the reverse strand, counting down.
ACCCTTAATGATCTTCGCTTAGATTCATTTCCTTTGGATAAATATAGATATCGTGTCGAATCGTGTATAATCAAGGAGTACCCCGAGAATTCGGGAAATGTAGGACTTGTACATAGTGAGGGTTGCGTAATGTATATAATTTTCGAGATGACTTTGATTTATTTACATTTACATATTGGATAAGTTCTTTTTAAGAATACTTTTTCACTGTTGTATAGATCGACAAAGATTATATTTTGATTGTTCATTATTATATTTTTTACAAAATAAGAGCGTTTCAATTACTTATTATTAAAACATGTGTCATAAGAATATTTAAAAAAACTAATTCCTCCGCTGCCACAATTAATAGTGTTCATAGTCAGAATAAAAAATAAGTTATGCAATAGAAAATATGAAATGCTGCGGTTGTTATAATAGAAATATAACTATAATAGTATATCCACGCCCAAACATAGATGTTGTCGTTGGACATACATAATTCAACGACATTGTCGACGTTGCAGTCAGTGTGCAGTACAATTTCATAAAATTATGCTATAACTACTGTCGACGCCAGTGGGGTTCAATGGACGGGTCCACACAGAACGAGCAGCCCTCGACGTAATACCTTCAAATTTGTTAGATTGTTCATAAGTGTGTACCTAGATACATTTTTAAGTAAATAATATAAAAAGTACAGTAACTTCGTAAAGTTAAAGCCAATGGTGTGTGAACGTTATACGTCATAAACGACCCGAAGTTCTTCAGACCATTTTTTTAAATACTACCTAACCACTTACTGTACCTGCACTTTGCAGCAGTTGGCAATAATAATATTATTATGATAATAATTGACAGTAACTTTCACCATCTGCCGAATCAATTTTTGATTTGGTATCAGTGTAAAATGCTTTAAAAACCGCAGGGTAAAGGCGAATAAAAAAACCATTACCAGAAACTTTATTTTTTATTTAATATTAAGTATGTATCTATTTCTAATATAATATTGTTGCGCCCAAATAAAATAGGCGGAAATTTAGTGATACGTAAACGTCCAATAAACTAAGTTTAACAATCAAAATAATTATATGTAACTACGATCTTAGACACAATTATATAATATTATGGTCATCGTCAAATTATTTTAGCTTCACAACAAAATACAAATACTATATAAAATCAGAGCTACCTACTAAAAACAATTTTACAAAATATATTTTATACATTCCTAAAGAAAACTCATCATTACAGAAGGGCATAATAACACTATAATTAATATTAGAATGATTACCACGATATTCAAACAACGACTAAAATTTTATTCTTGTATACATATAAGTATATAGTGTATATACCAACTATACTAACCTAAGAAATGTGTCACAATTACCAGGTACATACGCAATTTTAAAGAAAATACACGTTTTATGTCAGAGGTCTTTCAGTTTATTAGATTAAAACACCATAAAAATATTTTTAAATTATTATTATTTAGTCTACTCTGTTAAAATTTTGTACAATTGTCATTCTCAACCAATAAAAGACCCTCTGCAAGGCACGATACTTCGCTTTGAGAAAAAAAAATTGATCAAGTTATGATTTAAATTCCATTTAGTAAGAATCAAAAGAAGTCAGTTTTTATATTTCCAATTAAACTTACTTTCGACTTCTTACTAACTTGGTTTCACAATCAAAATAGCACTTTATTTTATCTTCAAATTGTAGGTAGGTGGTATATATATATATATATATTTTAATCTAAAATCTTACAATATAAGTATCTAGCTAAAAATTTGTGCAAAATACATGTTAGTCTTATAAACTAATATTACAATTATTTTTTTAATATTGCCTTGGTGTCTTGTACCTGTAAATCTAATTAATGATTATGTCTACATACAGTAAAGTGCAACATTAATCTCATCTCTGTTAATAGTTACTTGACGAGTGACACGGAAAAACCATGATTGTCTTCGGCGTGTAGGAACAAACTATTTTCTTTTTCTACGTTAAAGTAAATGAAAGGATATATAAAGCAAATTGTAATATTTTTCAGTGTACCTCTAAGCTACAACATAGAGCAGTCGTTATATTTTAACCACACCGCCCGTTTTAAGAAGCACCGTCATCGGAGAAAATATAAGATAGTTACCTACCAACGCTTCGACAAGGCGTTACAACGACAGAGGTGGGACAGATGCTTAAGATTGCATTTTCACCAGAGACGTTCCAGCTTGCTTAGTAAAAACGACTCTCCTGAAGTTAAGTTGTTTACATACTTTCTAAATCGAGGGACACAAGAAGTCGCGGGGTCTTCCCGTCTCGCCACCCCTTATCTTCTAACGTCAAATGGATTTCACTTTACAGCACGTCTACTCGTTGCCTTATGTCCGGTTTACATTGGGCTGCACAGGTAGTACAGTTGGTGAGCACAGTGGTGTAATCCGTATAGGAAAAAGATGCGTTAAATTGGCGGGCAAACTACCTTAAAATGTAATTTGATTAAACAAATGATACTTGCAAGCCACTTCACTCCTAATGTAAACCGTCTTTGACACTGTCCGTGCGCTGGCCGCTGTCCACTGTACCTGTCCCACTCCTTAAACCTAGTCCAATGTGAGTCGGGCACACTACATATGTTTTTCGGGAATAGATAAATAGCTACATTACTTATTTTAAATCGCTCATTTCTAAATATGTGTCTAGTAAAAGTAAGAGAAATATTCTATAACCTTAACTTTCACTAATTACAAAGATTTTTGTTTCTTTTATTCACGCAGACCCTGTTTATGATTATATTCTGATTATATTACAGCACCGAAATTGTAAAATATTAAGACATTTAAGGCAAATTCTAAGTTTATTATTGCTTTTAGAGGTAAGTTACGGCTAATTAACTTGAACCAATTATTTAAATTATACATTTAATGTGAGAGTTTATTACTTTTTTATCGATAAAATTATACCAATGTTATTTATGTACCGGTATATGTTACCATCAATGAGATAAGAGAACAGTACTACGATACGCTTTTGTATTATTATTATATTAATCATAATATTTATTCTTGGGGCGGATCATGTTCATATCATTGGCCACAATAAGCTACTCCAGGCTGTTCCATTTTTTGACCTCTCTCTGAAAATTTAAATGTCTGTGCGGGTTATTATGTGAGCATATTGTATTTTATATTCATGTCCTCGCAACCGTTTTAGTTTAGCATGTGCAAAGATGTTGAAATCAGGCAAATCATAGTATCCATTTAATATTTTATATGAGACTGTTTATGTGCTTGCTTTAACGTGTTAAGTTCAAGGTTGGTTCAAGGCGGCCTACATCTGATAAATAATTTAGATCTTTTTTTTATCTAGCTTTTGAAGTATTTCTAAAATATCAATATATTTAATGTTTACTTATTACTCATTTCTATAGCTTTTTGGGCGGACAATTTTTTATCCTATCATCAGAAAAGAAAAATTTCTTGTGGGGCGAGTAGCACGAAGAGGAATAAACCTATAAACAAAAGACGCACAGACGACGGCACCGCGATAATGTTAAAACTAAACAATAGACTCACAGACGCGTCTAAGGCATACCGTGTTTGCTCACTAAACGCATATACGCGTCGGTGGCAGTGAATGCGTTAAATGGGAGTATGTGTGTGCAACTCATAAGTTTCACAAGAGATGTAAAAAATTTATATGCACATTATTGGTAACATATACACTGCCAAAAACCTGTAGAAAAAAATCACAATTAGTTAATTATACTCGTCATCTTCGTCCATTGCGAAATCCACTCCTGAATCAGCACACACTGGGCTAAAACAAAATAAATGAGTATTAGTAGTAGTTATGCATAAAATGCTTCTTAAAAATTTAATTGTTTCTGTTTTTTAAAATATACCTCATAGCTCTACAAGAAAAGAAAACAAATCGTTTAAGCTTTTTGTTGTAGAAGAAATAGTTAAATGTCCACAAGCATCCAGGCTCGCCAAATGGGTCACTTGGAAGGTCAGGGTTGTAGCTGTATATGCGGCAATCTTGTAGAGCAACCTCCTCATCAATGGCCGCCCACAATGCTGGACGCAACTGTCTCCACCGTGCTCCACCAACTGCAGACAGAGCTGCATCAACTGCGCTTTGCACCCACGTTAATGATGGCTCTGCACTGAACTCAGAGCTCTGTAACATACAGATGTAATAGGTATCTTATCTTAATGCTGATTTAAAATGTATGTACATACTAGTTGGTGCCCGCGACTTTGTCTGCACAGGATTAGTATTTTGAGCAATTCACACAATATCTTTATAAAATGTAGCCTAAGTTATTCTGGTGTAGAAGCTATATTATTGTAAAGTTTCATTTAAATCTATTCAGTACTTTTTACATGAAAGAGTAACAAACATACATCCATCCATATTAACAAACGATGTTGTATACATTATTTCCTGTTTAATGTTTCTTAATAAAATGTGGAAGAATTGTGAAATTGTCAAAGCTAGAAAATTAATGTAAATGTAAGTAACCTTAGCCATAGAAAAATCATAATCTGGAAATGCAGCATTCAGCGTTGCAATGAGATAGAACAGAGTCTTGCGGGAGATGGTGTCGCACAGTACACCTTCATCTCCTGACAGGCTTCGGCTGAAAAATACAAGTCATCAGATCAATTACACTTTATCTCACTACAGTATACTCTTATATAGTTCTTAATGGTTATTATAATATAAAACTAGGTCAGATGGGCCATCTGGTTGTAAGTGGAGATAAGCACTAGAGGAGTCACCAATGAGTAGCTGGTTTTGGAAGACAGCTACTTTTACCCTGTTTTGAAGAACTCCATGTGATAGTCTGCCTGAAATCCATCAGGAAAAGATCATTAAAATATCAGAATTTATTTCACTTGCTATATTATATGATGAATTTTGAGTGCCTTTCAGTAAAAAAAACCTCTAAGACTTTATCTAGATCAATTGAAGCTAAACAATTTCATTGTAAAGAATACTTTAGCCCTGCAATTGTAATCACAAATGGATATTAGATTTTTCTTTTGTCTTAATCACTTGAAATGTGAAGTACCTAACAAGTGCTGTTAAAGTTCCCGTTACTAGATGAGACAAACTTAAACTGCAAAATTTCGGAAAAGTTAGTTTAATAAGTTTTATAAAAATTATATTAGATACAATACAATACAATTTTTATCCTTGCCTCTGGTGACCCAAGAGCTGGCGGTTATTTTGCTCAAAGATTAAGTATTGCCGTCCAGCGCGGAAATGCCGCCAGTGTTTTGGGAACCATGCCTAACGCGGGCATATTAGAGGAAATTTTCTTTTTATAGTTATTATTTATAA
>DWQL01000583.1:0-14401 GCA_018231265.1 Noctuana haematospila | reverse complement strand
GGCCACCAGGTGTTAAGTGGTCGCTACCGCCCATGGACATCTACATCCAACCTCAAGGAGGCTTGTGTCCTGCCTGAGGTCGCATATAGTTGCGTTGCTACCCCGGAGGCTGATGGTCGCTGGTCGCCTCCTGTAAGTGTGGCCGGCAACTGCACCTCTCCACCGAAACACAAATGAATTGCTTAATTCGCTTCAAGGCAGTCATGGGTGCAGCGGTGGTACTTCCTCGGTAGAACCATACAAGTTCTACCACCTTCTAAATTAAACAGTAACATCTAACCTCATATAAATCCGAATAATCACCGTAAGTAACCATTTAAGATATTATCAACCGATCTTCTGTTACAATCTTAAGTTGCAGAAGCCAACCACAAATATATTAGCGTTAATTAATTCAGTCAGTCAGTCACACACTTCGACCGAGTTACTTAGATATTCAATGTTCTCAAACTGTGTTTGTGTTATCTATGTAGGTAACTAATCAAACTGAAAATGTTACTATAGTTGTGCGGTATAATTATGTTAAATGCCATGCTGTCACTCAATGCTACGTATTATGTTTGTTTAAATTCCAAGTTAAAAATACCTACTTAAGTTTATTATAACAACTCGTAGATGTATAGGTACACAATGCGTACCGGATTTACTTCTAACTCCTAAAAATTATTGTTAAATTATTTAATAAAAATTTATTATTATTTACAGACAAATTAGATTATGAACTAATAGTTTTTACTACGGCGACATAACAGTATACATAAACTCAATACAAAATGATAGAATAATAATAATTTTTATAGTGTACCTATTAGGTAGTGCACCAATCGCATACGTTGTAGAAACTACTTATCTACATAACTAAGTACCTACTGTGGTACTACGTGTTGCTTTACATTTTAAACTGATACAGACACGACACAATATTCCAAAGAGCAATACATTACATAGTTTCAGTAGATCAAATTATAATTACCTATCGATAATCCGGCTATGTACGAATATATTATCGTTATACAAACGCGCATAATACCAAACCTAATCATGATCTAGCAATAATTCAAAATAATTGTTCCTGTCAATCAATATTATCAACAGAAGTTTGTCATTGAAGCTGCCGGCACCTTGTAATTAGGATTATTCAATAGATTTTTATTAATGTTATAATTATGTTGTTGTCAGATTATCAGAAGCAAGTTTTGTAGTGACGAGAGTGTGCGACTTCGTCTATACGAGTATGACAAAGAATTAAAATCAGTTCCAAAAATTGTGACACACGTGTGGAACTATGAGTAACATAGTAAATTCTGTAACCATTTTTATGTCTTACTGTTAGGCACATGTCTCACTCCACAAGTGGCGAAGGTCTGCAGCATACGGGTTACATACAGAAACGGGTTATTTGCCAAACTAAATCGGATGTTGTCAATCTGCCCAAAGGGCCTTCGACCAGATTTCACAAACGTCCCCCGTCGCTGTGTAGGTACTACTTAAACACGTCTAAGAAGTATTATTTAATTTTTATACTTTTAAGAACCTTTTTTAAATTTTATAATAGTTTGAAGTCAAAGAGGTTTTGATGTCAGATAACCAATGCGGCACCGGCGGTTCAAACCAACTGCCGACAGACAATTTAACAGGAACAACTCTGAAAGACAGATTAAGGTTTAACAAACCTTTACTAATAGATAAATTACAGCACATTTCTTCGAAATAACCCCCCGAACTTAACGCGTAAACTCTCTAAAAACTGTGCCAAATTACGCAAATTGAGAAACAGCTTGCACTTATGGCGGCATTTAAAAGTTAAACTCGTTTTCTGTTTCATTAACGGTTATACCTCAGATTAACGGGCGTAATTATGTACGCAATTTGGCCCCGGTTTAACTACAATCTGACAGTTTAAAGCGAAGACGTATTGGCTGCAATAATGCTGAGAGTATGTATAGCACTTAATGCGAACAGAAAGAGTCGGTTATTGCGTCGGGTTAAGTTAAATTATTTTGAACGCCTTATCTTTGTCTATATCAGGTGAATGACCGTACTCTCTTTTCATTTGGCAACAAGCGTGACAACTTCACGGTCGAAAAGAAACAATATGTGACATTTACCAATTAAGTTCGTCACTATGAGATCGTTATTTATTTATGCTGTATTTAACTACTATTCCTACCTTCATAATATTATTATGATTGTGATCTACCTAAGATTAGTAAGTGTAAGTATGTATCTACTCACTCGTTTTAAGTAAGAAAATTAAACTTCTTTTTATTATAATTGTAATTAATAGCTAACGTATCATTTTTGTAAATCACTAACGGATAAACTTCCCGTAAATCGCTTGAAAATTGAACAAACTCCCCACTCGCAACAAAAGTTGTTTGCCCAATATTTGATAAGACGAAACAGTATTTCGGGGGCAGTCAAAGTTTTATTAGATAATCAATCAGTGGGGTTTCAAATTGTTTAAAAGATCGACTTCGCGATGGCGGAACCGAGAACACTTCAGCCCGAAGTTTCTGTAAAATTGTATTGGCCATCTCCCAAGTTTCGACAGAATCACAATTGAAGTTTCCAGTTTCCAAATAGGCATGAGATGAGAGCCAATGGAGTCATATTCTTTGTGCTATTCAAACGAAAATGTCTTTTACAATTGCCATCGAGTTTTAGTACGCAAGACAATCGGCTGCTCATTGCACCCATAAGCTGTTGAACTCGTTTATCCACGTTCATTGAAATTAGAGTAAATTGGGCGCAAGAAGTTTCGATGGGTTATAAAATAAAGCAAGTCAATTGTAAGTTTTGTTTGTACGTACGTACAACCTTTACTTTTAAAGGAATTTTCAGATAGGTGCTTAAATGGTTACTTCATTGATATTCGGGTAGCTTCTGAAGGGGAAGACACGTTATAAAAAAAGTTCCCTAGCGTATGTTCGTAAAAAAGTTCCCTTTATATTTTATATTGATGATTTTAATAAAGCATCAATATAAAATATAAATTTTAATCTTACCTCAACGAGATGTGTTATTATTTCGCGATGTACACTAAATGTTGTCGACCGTTCAGTGCTTATGACAAGCTGACAGCTGGTTTCCAAAATAATTTACCAAGTACTTATGACTATGTATGTTGTTCGCTTTATACCCGCAGCAGTTTATTTTGAAGTGAGAAAATTTATTAAAACTGAGTGAGGAAGGTTTTCATTAAATACATATTTATCGAAAACTTGACAAAATCAAAAACATAACAAGTAATTACACGTTGAGTTCATATATTGAAAAGTACTAATCCGATATTGATGGAACTTTCTCTGCTCCCGAACTTGAAGTTAACGTAAGCCAAAAGTGTTAGGAAATATGTGCGGACAAACATACGAAATTTTGAATATCTATTTGCGCCCAAATCGCTTTCTTAATATATTTTGTAGTTTCTTTCATATTACATACTAACAATGTGTGTAATATTAACTTTTAACTTCCTTATCCTTTTTCAAAGTCGATTAAAACCATAAATACCACTAAAATCTCTGAACTCGTTATTTACACGTAAGTACCTACATTTATTTCTTCTAAGAGATTATTAATATTTTTCGGGCGCAGAGGTAGGTACTCGCACCAATAAAAAATTTCTCGCAAGAGTAAAAGAGATAGAATAATGAACAGGAAAATCAAAAGGAAAACAGCACAGAAAGTAACTCGAGATCAAAGTAAATCATAGTAATAAAGGATAATTGGCTAACAGCTTCAATCTCGGAGTGAAATTGTATTATAATAAAAAATGCGTATCTAATAGCCGTTTGAAGAATTGTGATACACAGATGAAAATAATATTTGTACCTATTTATAGTCTTTTTGGCTTTAGAATGAAACAAAATTTTGATAGTCTGACAGTTATATATCTTGTTAAATGAATATCTAACAAGTGTGTAGGCCACCTAATGTGACGTCAAAAAATGAACGCCCCCGTCAAATCTAGTATAAAAAATGTAAGATCGTACTTGAGTGCGAAATAAATTATTTATTTCTTCCTTCCTTTCTTTCTTTCTTTCTTTACATGGATGCATGCTCTTTCTTTACATGGTTGCTCACGAGGACTAAGATGGTCGCCTACAGTAAAGAAAAATAAGTCAGTATCAGTAAGAGACTGACTTACTCGTATTTTTCTTCTCATTTATTCATTTAAATTTAAACTTCCTACTATCAGGAATTTGCTTATCATAATTGGATAAGAGATAAATATAACTCCGTAGTAAAATTATTTAACTTATTTTCCGAATTTTTTAGACAAAGCACAAAGAATAGGCACTAACGGTGAAACACAGATAATAATTCAACAATTTAATTTTATAAAATCTCTCATAAATAGGAATAAAAACCGTAGGCCGTTACGAACGCAAAAAGGGAGTGTTTCATTCTATTAGCTATTTGCTGAAATTTATGTAAGTACGCGATCCGACGATGAATTACTTCTCACGGTTACAATGAGATTGCATTAAATATTTATCAGGCCCCACATTTTAATATCAAAGGCTTTTCAGTAAACGCGTGAATACAGTACTTATTTATGGCATTGTATTTCATGAAACAACGCACTCTACGTCGTTGCCGATAACGTTATGCTGTATTTATCCCGACTGATCTGAGATGGGTAGTCAAAGTTCAGTGTTATTTAGGCTTTCTATTTCTTTCTTTCTTTCTTTCTACATCTGTAGGTATAGGAGAGAAGAGAACATACCGAGAATACTTAAAGTAAAGGAGAATGCCGCGTAATGTAGTGTGGTATGTATACTTATGCCATAATACCGTATAATATGACTTTGTACCAAAAACTAACATAACAAATATACAAGTACTTTAAAAAAATTTGAATACACAATGCCGGTGTCTCATCCGGAGCGCTGCGAAGTACTAAATGATTTAAATGTAACTATTAAAATATTGTTAATGTGATCGTATAGACAATTTCATACCATCTATCGGCATTCTTCTTTAAACATTATTTTTTACAAACTGAAAAAAAAAACAATTTTTTTATTTTGTAACATAATATGTCCAGTACTTGTCGGTTTAGAGTAGGATTAAACTTCTAAATCTTAATTCATTTCCATTTAATATTTCCTCGAAAATGGATACGTAGCCTGAGCTGGCAACATTTGACAAGTGATTGACGTTATCTTGCAGTGTTGCCCGCAGCGCCTAAAGTTTTTCGAAAAGCAAATTTTCATTGCGTCAAGATGCCTTAAGATGTTATTCCGTTATCTGTTTTACCCTAAGAGTAAATGTAGATTAGCGATTTATTTTTGCGAATAATAAGTACTATTCTAGCCGATTCGAAAAAAGAAAATGGTTCTTAATTCGACTGTACTTTTTTGTATGAGTAGATCCATAGCTCCGTCTATTTTAAACCGATTAAAAACAAATGCTCACACGATTTAGCGCACTTTATAGCATTGTGTAACTCGTGCATCGATTACTCTGATATACCTACTTTGATTAATCTGATACTTTGATTACGACTTTACGATTACGATTAAACCTAAAATCTGTTACAGCAATTCTTAAGCAGGGATCTCCAAAAACGCAGCTGAGTCGCCAGTCCGAATGCAGCTTTAGCGAAGCTTCATTAAAATACCTGAGTTATGGTTGGAGGTCTGCAATTTGTCACTGAGATAAAACTGTACGTGAGATGAATTATCTTAAACAGCGTTCGTCTTCCTGAATAATTACTGTCACACCTTTTCGCTGGAAATAAAATGGACATTTCATTTTTTTTACAGCTGAAAAAACGTTTTTTCCCGCGTTTTTTCCCGTATGTTTCCTATCTGTCAGGGACTCGGATATCAAAAGGTTTTGGGGCTGCCATTTTTCTGTACAAACTTTTGGAGATTAATAAATTGAGTAAATTTCGACAGTTCCTATTGTGGAACCCATAGATTTAAATCTATATGAATGTCCTATACTCAGCATGTATAAATGCGTAAGATCTGCTTAAATGCTATTCTGTTTACTGTTATTCAGCGGTCATGTGACACCTAAATTAACCAATGAGATAGACACGTGACACATAGGAGTTCGTTGAACAATGAGATACACGAGTTCTCTGAATCGGATTTGTTTCCCGAAAACTGACTAGTTTTATGAAGTTCATAATACGCCTACAAGGTTGGTTATTGGAAAAATATGTTCAGACTAGTTCCTTATAAAAAGGAATAATAAAAGTAGAAATCGGATAGAAAAAGTAATAAAATAAAAGAGCGAGGTACTTTTAACCTAGTTCAGTAACGATGTACTTCCGCAAAGGACTTCCACCTGATACAATTAACCACATTGTTATTGTATTAACAATTAATTTAGATACGAAAGAAGCGGATAAAACGGTCGCCATATTCCTGTGGTGGAGGCTATGAATAAATTTCCGTAGTTCGTTACTGCGCGAATCAGTTGCGTACTGGAAGAGTGCCGATGTGAATTTATTTCATACACTAATGTCGCTTCCGGGTATTGCCCTACTATGTCGGTCCTTTTCTGATATGAAAAGAAGCTACTGTAGATATATAGAAATCTTGGGTACTACCCAAAGTAAAGCCCAAATAGTGATAGTCATAATTAAAATTGGTACTAAGTATAGTAACAACCATTTATAGTCATCAGTACCCAAGTGTTTTGTTTACAGAAGCTCTATTCAAGGCTGGTAAGGTCTGTCTTGGTAAGACTTCGAACATTTACTTCGATCATGCATCTCAAAACAATATCTTTAAATTTCATTTCTGCATTTTGCATTTTTCATTTTAACGAAAATCAATAAGAAATAGGAAATAGGCGTTCATAATGTTCACACGACATTACTGCAGCGGCGGAGGCTATGAATAAATTTCCGAAGTTCGTTACTGCTCGAATCAGTTGCGTATCGCCGCGGGTGCCGATGTAGATTTACTGAGTAAATTTTACTGTATAGATTTTCATCACTTCGAAGTACAATTTGATTTAGTTGTGGTTTATTTATTGATTCTAAAGTTCGTTTTATTGTATAATAATATTTGTTTGTTTTGATTTAATAATCTTAGGCGTCGCTATTCTCAATTCTAATTTTGAATAAGTACATAATGTAAAGAGCATTGAATAATTTTATTTATTGATTAAATAATATAACGGCGGTCCCTGAGGTAGACAAAACAGTGTTTCAAAGATCGAAGATTCTATTTATTTTATATTTTACTGTACTTGCTACAAGACTTGCTTCACGGTGGGTTATGAGGGCAGCGGTGGTATCTCACCGGTCGATATTTTATACGCTCTACCACCTACTCGTACTATTATATACCTATGGTGCCTATATTGTATTTTAGCTACCTTCACTATCTACAGCAGTTTTTGGTTTCAATTTTAGTAAATCTTACTTGGGTCAAGTGCCTCCAAACTTATGCAAGATCCCATTACACACTTCTGACTATGATCAACTTTACTCTCATAAATTGATTACAATACACAGAATCCGTGGGGCCCAGCGCGTTTCTTACTGCAACCTGATGAAGAATAATTCTCGGAAAGATTCATTACGTTCGGCAAGCTTAATTTACAGTAATTGAATTTTGAAACGATTTTACATTGATTAATTACAGAAGTTTTAATTGGATGCTAGCAATTGAAATTTATGTTTACGAGTAGTTAAGGTATATAATGGTTTCAACGATCCGGCTTCAGGAAGCTGTTATTAGGATATGGGTTAAGTGCTTCCATTGTTTTGTGAAATATTAATGGCACTTATGAACCAGTCTCGTTGAACGACACTACAATTATTGCGAAATTATGATTAGTTATTTTTTAGAGAACCATGATATTATGTAGAGCTGAAGAGGATTTCAAGGTATATAAAGAAAGTTATTTCACCCTGCCATCGTGTATATTGTATAGAATAAAAAATAAATTGTGCGAAATAGCGCTGTAAATTTCTATAAAGACAATATATTTAATTTAATTTATAATGACAATGCAATAAATTTAAATTCCGATTATTACCTACGCGGACGGAGTCGCGGCTCAGGGCAATGCAACTAACTACATATTATAATAATTATGTAGATTGCTATCTACGAGTATCTACTGAAATTAATCGTTGAAATGTCATGATTAAAGTTAAAATAATTATAATTATCACAATGCATGTGAAATTTAAACACAGGTGTAATGTGTGGCTGTAAATGAATAAATGAATATGTTCACGAAGCAAACAAGTGACGTAATTAAATATGTAAAACCTTGCTTTATGTTTTCATACTGCGATACCGCAGAGGCAGTCACAAAGCCAACTGAAAACCACTGAGTGGATCGCTTTTACTAATTAATGACAGTTGAAATAATGTAACGGTCGTTTTAATGACGCAAAAATGTTTTGAAGTTATTATGTCCTTTTATGGTGCATTTCGGAAAATTTATGAGAGTGAATTTTAGGGTGCGCGCGCACACCAACATTCTAAAATCGACACCACGAAGTTAGCTTACTAACTAACTAAGTAAATGTCAAAATTGTTGCAGACAATGTAAGACAGAAATATTTGAAACCTACTGAAACAGAATATTTCGTGTTTTAATTTTTTGTCGCGTCTCCACTCTCCACATACGACGCCAAACAAATATAAATCTGCGCTAACGCCATATTAAACGATTAAATACATATACGAGTAGGTAGCTGGCGGATGTTCAGTCGTTCTGATCGCGTTCATATTAACCGGCTGTGCGGAATATACGATACACTTCCGGATCCGCTGGAATTATCTCTGTACCTAAATATAGAGGTAATTATTCGTACAGAAGGTCGGAATGTGAGATTTAATTTGAACATGATAAATTTTATTTTAAACACTAGATTATGCCCGTGACTTCGTCCGCGTAGATTTCAAAATTATTTGAACCAAGAAATCACGTTGTGGTGTTTTCACCTCCTTCGGAGTAGAATTTCGGTAAATCTTTTCTTATTGGATCGAAGTCCTTATGCTAAGGACTTTCCTTAGTCTAACTAAGGACTATTTTTTATTTGATAAAGGGTTGTCATTTAAATACTTTGTTTTAACTGTATTATATTTGCGTTCCCGTGCCCAACAAACTTTCGTATAATAATTTACTTTACAAGGTTTTTTCCTTAAACTTTAAATTAAACTAAATAACAATTCATTATTAAAACGCAGCCACTCTACATAAAATCCCATAAAAGGTTTTTGAAAACCAAAATGTAAAAAACAATTGCAGGAGCTTTCATAAGGCGAGCTTTTTGTGCTTTTAATGCATGCGGTTTGTGTGGGAAAACCTTTATGAGCTAGCTGTACTTTTAATTTTTAATTGCAGTTGTTTAACCTTAGGTAATTAACGTTGCAGAAATGTGGTTTAAATATTAGCTATTTGGTTTAACTGTTGTGAACACAAGCTGGGATTACGGTAAATATTGTTTCTCTCGTAGCTTTAGCTTTTACGACAAACCTGTTTGCAGAGATAAGGTATTGAAATTACGTCCCAGTCCATCCCAATCAGTCAGTTACGGTCCCAGGGGACCAGAACACGACCTATGGTGTCCCCGGCTTGTCGTAAGAAGCGACTAATATGGGGTTTCTTGGCTTGCGGATATATAGTAGGTATATGCCATATACATGGTAAGTCTCCTGGCATCAGGCGGGGCCCTTTTAACAGGACTACAACTTGTAACTGACATGCAGTTATTATTAACAAGGCTTCTTACATCCATGTCGGTGAAAAAAGCAATATTGCACTCATAAATTCGGCGAATGTCGAAAAACACGCACTTTTGAATCATTTATCACATTATTTCGACTAGCAAAGTGGTAATGAACAAGGCTTATTTATTATTGACGCCTTATGTTTCTCACTCAATTTACCAGTCAAATTAAAGCCCGTAAATTTATTGGTCAGGAAAATGTTTGTCGTTTCGCAAGAGCCAGGCGATCGCAGAAATTGAATTTCGAAGTTGCCAGATGTCGGTAGAAGATCGAGTGTTATTATTTTATTTCTAAACTTTTTTATATTAAACAACCAGATGAGTAGGTAAGCCACTAGCGGTTGCTATATCCTATCTATTCTTATTCTCTTGTAAGTAGTTGTTAAAATAACACTTGTTTATAACGAGCCTGTATATTTTTTGTTGTGTTTTTCACATTTGACTTTGTAATTTTTTTGTATTCTATTAGTACTCCGAACTTAAATTAAAATTGTTATGTACCATTCAACGTTACAATACATATCTACCTTTTAATTTACACGCCAGATACGACAGAACACACCGCACGTTTTACTGTATGTAAGTATCTATTTTCCTGGTGTGCAATAAAGTGTATTTGTATTGTTTGTTTTTTCTATAGACTTAAGTTTTTTCTATTTAAGATTTTGGAGTTTTTACCACTACACTTTAATAATGACATGGCGGCGTCTATTTTAACGATAAAAGTGTAATATTTCTGGCTATCGATCAAATCGTTCTTCTAAACGTTGAGGATCACCCCCCTCCCTCATCTATCATCTTCAGTTTGACACGCACATGTGTTTTCTGAGTTGAACAGTTTCTCCGCGTTGCTGACTTTTGTGAGGACTAAAATCTGATATTTCTTGATGTTATTCAAATTAGTGGTCCTCAATATAATTCGTAATTCTATTTGGTATTCAGTATATTCGTGATACTCAGTTAAACACACAAAAAATATGCCGCCTTTTGGGCACCTTCTATTTTTATTCACTACTGATTTTGTTTTATTTTTACTTGTGCATAATAAACTGTGTAAATAAATAAATCTTAAATTTAGTTTGTATGGCGCTTCTGCAGTAGCTGGCTAGCCCAGACAAACGGCAAAAAGTCGGGCCCGCATCACACAACTTATTTTTACAATTTACAAAATATCCTTTGCAAAGAAATCAGGGTTGTCAGGAATTGCAAATGTCTTTGCAATATAAATAATAGTCTTGACGATAAACAATATATACGAACTTTTTTGGTTTTTGCCAATGATGAAATGCTTAGAAATAAAAATAAGAAATAATTTTCTCTATAAACGTTTTATTCTCCTAGAAACCTAGGAACCTAGCTCTAGATAATGTAATATATACTTTTACATTATTAATAAATTAAGAAAAGAACTTGCATATCCTAATCCTACATTTTAAACTAAGAGGAAATCTACTTTAGACAACCCTACTATATAGAACGAATGCACAATTCTCTGGGCAAGTGATAAAACGTTTATGCTAATGGTCGACGAGGTCAGACAGAGACGGAACTAAATTTATTTCATACACTAGACAGGGATGAATGTAGATTGCTTTGAGTTTTATGCTCCAAATTGATTTAGTACTTACTCTGCGGTTAAGTTAATAGTGCGGTTTATTTTAAAGAACAATTTCGTTTAAAACACTTGGTACTACTTAAGCTACGGTTTGAGCAATGGAGCAAACGGAGATGGGAGATTGTGAAGACACGGTAAACATGAAAATGTTTATTTGTATGACGGTCCGTGTGATGTAGCGGTGGGCATGCTGGCCCACGAGTTCATCCATCAGCCTTTCAACGTCCACTGCTAGTCTCTCTTAGTTGGTGCCATTCTGTCGAGCCCGTTGCCTTGTCAACACAGCGTTTTCCCACTTTTCTTTAGGTCATCAGTGACCTATGCTCCTGTTGTCGAGACGCTATTCACCATTCACGACCTACCTTCCCTGGTTGACAGTCTTTCGAACGATGTTGCCGGCCCTCTGCCACTTCAGCGTGCTTATTCTTCGAGCTATACCTATCGGTGATTTTAAAATGACGGTGAACTGAGTCCAAATGGAAGTTCAATCCCAGCACACAAGATTACTGAGTCGACTACTGAGTGTTCTCTTTTCTGTCTTTTACCAGTCACCTATATTAATTAGTTAATCTATTTTTATATGGTAACTGTTTATATAAAGTTCATATTATTATGTATCTCTGAGTATAATTAAGTAAAAGAAAAGAAAAAAAAATGTATATAGATTTTTGATATATAAATTATTAACAAGATACATCAAGACAAAAAGTCTCGGCCAGCAGCTCGTATTTAAATATATTAATTACATTTCATGAACGTATACGTGTAACCTCCCAAGACCTAGATAGACCATTCCATTAGCGCCTAAAAGCGTATTCGTGTAAAATTTCTTACATAATTTAACATTATCTTAATTAAAATTCCATTTGTAACTTATAGTACATAATGACTAGAACACATGGCTGAAGTTTCACCGTAAAAAGGCTTCGTCTGAAGTTGGGGAATTAGGCTGTAGGATGTAGGCACGATTGCGTCATTTGAGAGTTGGTGGCAAATTACTTGTGAAGAAACTAAAAAGGTATTAGCTGCGGGTTGAGATTAAATGACACCCTCCGTCGTTAATTGTTACTGTTATTATAATATGTGTACTAAGTAATATAATGATACTCCGAAGCGTATTCTTAACGGTGTATATAAGTATACACCATTATATCGAAGACATGTCATTTGACCCTCTTATGATTATGGCAGTTCGTTTAAGATAATTTGTGATATACTCAGCTAAATTGCCCAATTCTGCTATACTATATCGTATCTTATAGTGATTATAAGCAAATAGTTTAATAGGCCTCTTAATCGAGGGTTTAAATCCCAGTTGCACGCACCAATTACTTTTTTAAGTTATCTGTGTTTTAAGCAATTAAATAAGTAACTTAACTAGAAGAGTATAAAACAGTCCCTTTGTAACAAACTCAATCAACCATCATTAAATTCATTTTATAAAGCAACAGAAATTAAACGTCATGTACGTGACAGGGAAACGAAATTGTTTACCTACTCAAAATCGCATTACGTAACGTGTAATTTGACATGTCACTCCAAGCACAGAATTATTACGATGGCAACTTGGAGATGAATTCCCTGCAATAAATATAAAGGCTCATGAGAACCTCCATCAGGATCGGCCATGGTTATTTACTGGGCGGGTAGGCGGAGAATAAAAGAATCGAGTATAGAATCACTTTTACTTCACAATGAACAATTCAAATTACACTTAGTCTAGAAATCAATCCACTATAATATAAATAATCACTTTTACTTCTAATTCGATCACAATTTGCATTAAGTATCTGATTACGCGGAACAAGAGCGATCCGTCAAAACTGCGGTGCGCACGCGATGACGATTTTTAAGAAAATCTCCCGCCACACGGCTGCGCTGTCCACAGACCTGACGTTCCGCTAGAGCAACAAAATGACAACTGTCAAACTCTAGTTCCGGCGTATTCTGACAATGACATTTCGAATGCGCCGTCAAATATAATATTTAAGATAGCATTTTTGGAAATGGAATACATTCCGAAATTTCAGCTTTCACGGTGGAATTCATGACCATAATGTAAACAATCCTATTACTAAACGAACTTCTGATTCAAATAATACGATCTAGTTTATAAATTAGGCCAGTGTTCGCACAGCTGACTAGAACGACTGTAGTCTACGGGCGTGGTCCTCAATCTACGGCCCGTTCGGATCATATTATTATAAACCTCTAATATTCATGACAATATGAATAAAATGCTAAACTAAAGTTGTTTTACGTTCTGATTACAAAGTTTTAAGGTATAGATGTTATGTTGTACCGTACTTACGTGAGAAACGACGGTGCATTATAAAATAATACAATGGATTCCACCTCTTTTATAATATTATTAATTATTCTAAAAAAAATTCTAAAGTATTTATAAATATTTAAAAAATTTTTGTTCAGATTACTAGCGTTTTTTTTTAATTTTTTTTTAATCTTTGATTTCAATATACATAAATTTGTATTTACAATTATAAAGTTATTAATTTCTGTGCATGTTTGAGCTTTTTATATACTCGTATCTAAGTGTTTGCTCTTTACCAGTTTCAGTCTTCTATTTTCTTCTTAAAGGTTAACAGAGAGTAAAATAAAAAGTTTGATCTTAATTTGAATACCCCTGACCAAGGGATCTAAACTGTAAGACGTTGTATATTATATTGTTTGGTAGTAGATTGGCATTGAGACGGGTTGTCGCTCCAGATGGTACCACAGATAATAAACGAGTATTCCAAGTTACTGAAACTATGTAGTCAAAATCAAAATCATTTGCCTGTTAACTGCAACCCTGTTTATGGCCCACTGCTGGGCACGGGTCTCTCCCCACAATCCGAGAAGTCCTGAAGCATACTTGCTTTGCTTTAAGTATTAAGTTACTTCTTATTCCGATACTCTGTATTCGGTTCAGAAGAATATAATGCTGGGTATTGAAGATCAGTTCTTCGCGTCAATTGAACTGACGTCCAACAAAAATTTTATCGTGAGTATCGAATCATCACTCCAGAGTTTTAACTGACGACGCGCCACGAAATTTCCGTGAC
>DWQL01000582.1:0-14410 GCA_018231265.1 Noctuana haematospila | reverse complement strand
AATAGTCACACCTCATAAGTTTTTATTATGACATTATTATAAGAGCATTAATTTTTTTATATAACTAAGTACATATAACTGTAATCTCAGTAGCTCATTTTGGAAATCCGAAAAACCTAATCGTACCTATCGCTCTAATAACGTCGACAAACTTCGGCAAACTTCTGAAGAAAGTTTTACTGGCAACATTCTCAAAACCTATCTGTCTCTTACCCGCGTACATGCGCCAACTCTTTCTTACGCGGAGTAAGGCTAGCCCACATTAATTAAAGGTTGGGATACAACGCCAATCAAACTTTGACCGCCGCTAAGCCGATAAAGCCGAACTTATTTTGTGGTATTAAAATTCCATTAACAAACTCAAAGCATTTCGAATTGAAACGGAAACGTAATTATGCCATCAAATGATAATTGCTAATTCCGTAAATGCATTCTATTAGGATATTAGACGTCATAAAGTTTCAATAACAAGTTTTTCATAATTACCAATTATAGGGCGGGTTATAGCGCTATGCATGTTGGTCTACATCTATTAGCGCTTTGTAGTCATTAATGTACTATTAAAGCGATGTGTGTCATTAGTTAAGCTTAAAAAGCGCCACATCATATGGTGCGTTCACATGTGCGAGTCAACGGTGGCACATAAATCATAAAAGTATCTTTATATTTGTTTTTATAGATAGGTAGTAGCCATGTCGATAGAGGAACGGAAAAAATCCCCCTTTTCCTGCCTGGGGATCACACATGACCGGCCTGTCTATCTGCCAGACCCGTGTCAAATATTCTCTGGAGCGGACACCGCCCCCTCTCGGCTTTCGGGGCAGGGGAGCCCCCTGGGGCTTGCTGTCCCGCGGCGAAGCTCATCTCAGGCCCCTAATGCGTTCTGCGCTTCGTATTACGTTGAGATGGATTTTTACGCGTCCATAGATAACCACTGTGTTTGTTCAGTTAGATTGGATTTTAACATTGATAACTCGAACCTAGCTCAATGCCTGTATATGTTAGGGAGCGGCGTGATTGAATGTTTTCTCTTTCATTAAGATTTTCGCCTTCAGGCCGAGCCTTGAAAAATCACCCTCGCCAGCACCTTTCATAACTTTTCGCTTCGTGATCCGTCGCAATTACTCACCTTCTATCGCCTTCTCAAATATTCATTCGTTCCTTTTCCTGCTGCAAATTATCGTAATGGTCCGAACAAAACTGGTAATTAGATGCCCATGTGGAAGGTAGGGCCTTCATTTTTTAAGTCCGGTCAGGCGATGCCTTCCGGTTTTCAAATTTCGAAGGGATGTAGCAACTTGAGTTTTTTATGTTATAAAGCGAAGTAACAAGTTGAGATCTATACCTAATTTAAGTAATAAAGTGTTTTAGTGGTTGAAACAATATTCAATCGGGTATTGTAATTAATTATCGCGTAGGTTGCGTGGGTGGGTGGCGAGTGAATTGTGCGGTGGCAGAGGTCGGGTAGGATGTCGCGTCGACAGGCGGAGCCGGGCGCGGAACAAAGCTCGGAGCCTAACAAAGACGTCACCGGCCGTGCCTGCGACGCGGAGTTATGGCACCCATTGTGCGCAACAATACCCAACAAACGAGTTTGTATAAGCTATTAGGTACGCGCATTAATATATATTTTTTGTTCGCCCGAAAATTTAGCATTCCATTACGAGGGAGAGAAATGAAACGCCCGCCGCATGAATTATATTAAAATATATTTGAATATTTCATTTGACACCTTTTTTGCGGGCGGAATTTTCGTTCAATCCCCGGCCGGCTCTCGTAATTTTTAGCGTACACCGAAGCAAAATTTTCGGTGAATAACATTCCATTTCGGATGCGAAACACGACGGGAATCAGCGTCGACACAACACTGACTGATGGCTCTGTATTTCAGATATAAATTCTTTTTGAGGTCCGACCGAACGTATTTTTATTTATGTGCCTCTGTATATTCTTGATGCAATCTATCATTACTATTTGGTATATTCTTTGAATCATTTCGCAATGAACAGCAATAAAAATACAGTAATATATCATCTCAATTTATCAATACGGTAGGTAGACTAGGCAGTAATGAATTTTGGTCTATTAACTCAAATAAAAAAGGAAACATTTTTAACGGTCTCCTAAGTTTAATCTGGTACTTACCTAGGTAACTACCTAGCAAGTATAAAATAATTATAAAGAAGAAAATCAGGTATAAAAATTCAGAGAAAGCAGCGCAGTAATCAACGTAGATCGAAATAGTTTTACCCCGCATATAAGATCGTAATCGGTAAATATTTAGAAGGCCGACTATATACTCGTACACGTGTACGACACGGGGTCATTAGTGGGTCTATATACCGTTATATGTACGTCTACACCCGCCCTACCAATGATTAATGAATATCAGAGCTTGAAACCTCCATTCTCTTTATTTTTTTATTCCAAATGTTGAATTAGTTTCCCTCGTACTGTATTATTCCTAATGATTGTAGAATTGCTGGTTTGTTAATAGATAAAAATCATTTTGAATAGAATATAACGTAAGTAAGTAGTTTCGGTTTCTTATCTAAAATAATTAAGTATGTTTAGTTTATGTACCTAAGATATCTTAAAAAATTCCACAAAATGAATTAATTTTTCTAACCCGTTTGCATTTCTGGTATTTTTATTTAGTTCCTCTTGTAGGTAACGTGATAATTAATTTGCAAGTTACGTTGTTATTTATAAATGAAACATTAAGTCTTGTTTTATTTCAAAGTAAACAAGTTATAATTTAATCACATACCTACCTATACTTACATGCACCTTACATAACAAACAAATTCCTACCATTTAGACTGGAATTCAGAATGTAGGTGTCTGAAACCTTTTTTTAACACACACCACTGGGCACGGATCTCTCCACAACCGTGAGAGGCCTGGAGCGTCAGTCCAAATGTGGACCGGTGGAGATACTTACCTACAGGTTATAGCCGGTGTCTAATATTGTCAAACCACCCAAAAGGACTCCGACCAAGCTTAACGACTGTTATCTGTAGATAAGTACTGGGATCGATGGCTTAACGTGCCCTCCGAAACACTAAAGCACGCATGAAAAGGTGCCACCAGCGATTACCCATCCGAATAGTAAGGGCTCCCATCCGTGGTTGTCTAATTTGTAATAGGCAGGTATCGCTTGCAAACTACCGTTCAGTGGGGCTATCCGTACTTCGGAGGAGTTATACGCGCTTCAGGATGTTTGTACCTACATAACTATAGGTATGCGAAAACATTTAATTGGTCTGTAGCTTTCTATCGTATTTCAGTAATCCATTAAGTCATTTTTACTGTATGCTTTCCGGATTAAATAATTTTTTTTTAATTACGTAGAAGCCCACGAAGGCTACGTAGATATACCCGTACCTACGTAGACTTTCTATTGGAGTTAGGTATATACTTAGTAATTAACAATAATCAGTTAGATAATGCTATATGTCAAACGGCAAATATTAAAATTGTGAACAAATTATAAAAAGATAGGTAGAAGTATTACCATTACAATTTACAATACAAACATTAAAATAGGTACATAAGTACAATGATTGGACCAGACTCAGAAAATCGCTTTATTTCTCAATCGTATCTTAATTAAGTACAAGAGCTTTATATGTGAAGTAATGAAGCTTATGTCTTCTTTTTGCTCAAGTATCTACAATATCAATTAAACTTATTAAGAAGACTCGGCCTTCGGTCCCGAGACTTCGTCGGAAACCAGCAATTTTATTTACGACGTGTAAGCGTTTAAGAGAAATTGCATTAATCTGAATACCCGTTTGATATCATGTACGATGTTGCAATACACAGAGTGGCGTCAATGGCCTAAAAGATCAAAAATGAATTTTTATACAACACAATTTTGAACTTACACACGCCGGAAATAAAGTTTCGAATCGTTTAGCTGCCCCTTCGAGTTTTACGTCCGATTGCTCACGTGTAAATGTATGAAATTGTAGGACATGAATTATGGATTGTCGATATCGCTCCAAGCTGTTGCTGTATTTTTTTCGTATTTCTCGACGCGATACCGCAACGAATTAAATTAAAAGCTCTTTTCACTTGTCATCCCTTGATGAATTTGGTATTTAGGCTCGCTGGCTGCTACGCTGGTTATTTATTAATAACAACGTGTTATTAAAAATGTACCTAGATACTCGTAACTAGGATTTGTTGTCTTTCATATCATATAGAAACCAATAAAGTTTTTTAAATACTGTGGGTCTTAAGTGTTGTAAAGTGACATAACCATATTAACCACATTTAATTGTGGTAAGATGCAGTTATGTACAGTTAGCTTGGCGTTTAATTTTGACAAAATGTCATATCAATCTATTAATAAAATCGGACGGCACTTTTATAAAGCATACCTACTTAAAATACTTAAGTGATATCGCTGCAACCAGTTGCGGTAAGACTAATCTGTTCAAGACCTGCAGGTCGGCTTACATTTGTCTGGATAAAGTGTGTGCTAAAATATTGACCGGGCCGACTATCGCGCATCGCATTTATACTGATTACGTACACGATAGAACGGGGCACGAAAGGTAAAGGGTCGAAAAAGGCGGCCAGACGATACCAAGAAAGACCAATCACGACTTAATATTCGGCAAGAGTGAAATAAGATTCACATAATTTTCGTTGGGTTAATAAGGTCAGGAGAGGTTAAAAACGAGTTGGTATTTTGCTAAAGCTTGGTACCTTCAATCTTATTTTCGAATTAAACTTTTAGTAATAGGTACCTAAAAATCTATAAACAATACATTTTTTACATACATACCTACATTTTTTTCTGATGGTCAAATTGAATATAAAAGGATAGAATAGAATAGAAGATGTGTTGAGATATTTTTAAACCAAGTTGTGCGATTGAAAAAATTCAGTAACCATAAGTTATGTGTTCCATAACCAATCAAAATAATGGATAACATCAGTTGTATAATATGATCATTCATTGTAGAACTTATTTACTTTTGCGGTGTTTTCTTATTAAACTCTGGTCTAAGTAAAGTGTAATTACGATGGTCTCACGCTCAAAGGACGAGACATGTCATCTCACGCGTGTCCGTTGTGTCGTGAAAGTAAGCTGGGCCGATTTTGTGACTCCCCCCGCGATGATTTATACGCGCCCGGCGACACATGCAGCGCTGCGCCCGACGCCCCTAAAGCTGCGATTTCGTTTAACAACACCAGACGAGCGGTTTAAACGCTGTGTTCATACATTTTTACAGATATTTTTCTTCCGTTTTTTATAGTAGATTCACCAAATCATTTATTTATAGCTGATAAAGTAAAATCTTTTCTTAACGAAGGTTAGAAACCTACTATCATATTATTGACCGGTAATAGCTGTAATTTGCAGATTTGAAGGTTGTTTGATTGATCCTTCTAAACAAATTTATCTGATCTATCAATCAACTTTTACCTTTCTATTTTTCGGCCATACATTTAGCAGTTACATTTGCAGTCTTCAAGATCAAAAAGTTTCTGTTCACATATTTTTATTATTTATTATACTTATTACAATATTTTGTAAGCAATAAGGTATATTTATTAATGTTTATAGGTTCTTATAAGGCATATTATCTGCATGCTGTTGTTGACCAAGAAAGGGTTTCAAATTGAGTGTTGAGACTTTCAAAGTTCAAGGTGTCAATACTTACTATACATTGTTTTAAATAATAGTACCTAAGACTGTTAATGATTTTTCTGTAGGTACTTATACTGTTTGGCATTTTAGAGTAGGTACGTTATATAACCGGCAAGTTTGTATAGACGGCAGGCGATCCGCCCGCCTTCCGACCGCCTAATGTTCTTATTACGTACGGTTTAAATCTGACGTCGGGATCATGTTTTATGCATCTATGTGCGCGATGAAACCGCTAGTGTAATGTATAAAACCCGCTGGGAAGGGGATTTCATGAGCTATATCGTTGTGTATGATTTTGTTTCGTAT
Source organism: Noctuana haematospila (assembly GCA_018231265.1). NCBI lineage: Eukaryota > Metazoa > Arthropoda > Insecta > Lepidoptera > Hesperiidae > Noctuana > Noctuana haematospila. The sequence goes on along the minus strand of DWQL01000582.1, from coordinate 8,436 downwards.
ATTTTAAACCATGCATTTGATTCATAGGCAAGGTTTCTAATTGCTTTAATTTTGTTAGAAAATTATCTATATAATAATACTCTTAAAATACTTCAAGAAAAGTTTCTATCTTTAGATCTATATATTACATTCATATCTATATATCTATAGATGGCATAAACAATAAAGCATAATAATTTTGTTTTCATCATACATTCACTGATTATGGCATTCACTGACAATAGCCAATATTCATTGTACAATAACATTAGCATTCTTGAATACCTCCCAAAAGCCGTTGCGATGAGGCTGTTATCAATTTCCGATGCAACAAGTGGCCAATAATTTTGAATACGCTGCACCACTTGTGCTTAGCACTGGATCTTTCGCATTCATGAATTGTTGCTCGTTTCGTTCCTTTAAACTGCTGTTTCATTTGGTTATTATGAACGAGTTAGTCTTGAGATTGTGTTGAATTTCTTTAGTTGTCATTGTGGAATGAGGAACAGTTAGCTAGGCATATTAATTTAAAAACATCAGTAGGATTATTGACAAATTGTCCTTAGAGTGGACACTTATATTTTTATTTAAAAATTGATCAATATTCTGTAGTTATTGTCTCTTATGTTAACATACACAAGTAAAGACAGTCTCATTTATTTATTGCTTAGATATATTATTAGCCTCAGTGAACGTATCGAACGACTTAATATTTCTAGTACTTACCTACCTATTTAAAAGACGCCTATTGTTTCTGCGTACCTAGTAAGTACCTCATTTGTCAAGCCAAACCGAACACTTACATTCATACTCGTGGTTTTCTTATAGTTATGAATATTTCTGGAAACTCGTGGTAAGGACGGTGTCATTTGCAATGTACCTAATCCCAGTTTTCATGGCGTGTTTCTTCGGAGTTCGCGTGTTTATCTTGTATTGCGAGTTGTTTCGCGTGTTTTCAGTTGAAACGAAAATAATCAACCAAGTTTGGCTTCATGGCGGAGTTGGCGAAACTTAATTTTCAACCGATCCAATTATTTTGAAACCAATTTGAGCGAAATTGCAAGGATTCGGTAGACTGACAATGCAAAATAATTATGGCTGAGGCGTTGAAATACATTTAATACTTTTCGTTATTTTCACAAGTACAAGATTACCGAATTGTAGCATAATGTAGTTGCTCGTCTCTCATCATCGGAAAACCATTGAAAATTAAAAATTATTAGGTCCATTACTGCAACTGTCAAAATCAACCAATCAGATGCCAGGGACAGATAATTACGACTCCATTACGAAAATAAAAATTACGGATATGGGCCCCTGAAGAATTTAAAACAAAACGTTTTGAAAGTGCTGCTAAATGTATAATTTTCAAAAGTACCAAATCAAAAACAATCGAATGTACCTATTTATTAACCAATTCCTAATAAAAGCTCGTCATTCAATATCTTGCGCTCACATGAAATTCTATTAATTTCACTAAACGCATAATAACCTGGAGTTTAAACGTCAGACTTGTTTTTTAATTCAAAACAAATTACAGAGTTCAGGGCATCTTCTAAACCGTGTATAATAGGGTTCGCATCTCTCGAAGAATAATGGGTACAAAATGAAAAAGGCTGGCGGCGTCTTAAATTATTTTAATTGGCTTCGGTAGCGGTTCGGACCGTGTCTTCGAATAAATACACTCGACTGGTTTTATGACATATCCATGTTTGTAACATCACAAGCGTTTGTATCTACTAGTGTACGGACAGTTATTGATTTCATATGATGCACCGGTGAAAGTTCTGCGGTGTCATAAAATTGAGTTGGTTGCAATTTGCAATGCTTTTTAAATTTCGCATTTTGCTCGTAAGACAAATTAATATTCCTTGACTAACGAATAACATTTTATTCGTACGTATGTCGTAGATGTAAAAATATCCTGTGAATCTATTAACATCTTTATTAAATTGAACAAATTCTTACTTTTACATTGTGATAATAAAAGTTCTAGTTCTAGGTAGGTATCATTATATACTTTAAAACTTTGTTGCCCCCGACAGCCGAGAGAAATGCCGAACAAGCAAAAACAATTAACAAATTGATAAGCTCAAAACAATTTTCAATTAACTTCGGCGGGAGTGTTTGCTGTTTACAAATAACCACCATTTATCAGAAATGCCTATGCAGTTTTAAACGTCTGGAAGCGCTTAGGGCTGCCTCACAACCTCTGTCCATACAATAAATTAGTAGTAGTAGCGAGTCTAACTTATATTCTTGTGCAATTTCAGAACGAAAGCGGGGCCGGCAAACGTACACGCGGTACCAGACCCTCGAGCTGGAAAAGGAGTTCCACTTCAACCGGTACCTGACGCGGAGGAGACGAATCGAGATCGCGCACGCGCTCTGCCTCACCGAGCGCCAGATCAAGATCTGGTTCCAGAATCGCCGCATGAAGTGGAAGAAAGAGAACAAGACCAAAGGCGAGCCAGGCTCCGGGGACGAGCCGGACAACATGAGCCCGCCGACATCGCCCCAGTAACCTCGCCCTCTCCAAGCTTACTCCAAGCGGTCAAGGACTCACGATCGATTCGTTTCAGACACAAACCTCATACCCATCTCTGTTTATTTTCGTACACAATCGAATTTAGCGACGATCTGAAAGAATCGATCCAGCGACCCCAGTTACTAGAACAGTTTAATTTGTATAAATTGTATGTTGGACTTTTCATGATAATATTACTCGTACATTATAACTAATACGTAACTTAGTGACTTGGCATAAAGAGTAATGATAGTGTGATGAAGAGATTTTTACAGTTGTTAAGTATAAATTAATTTATAGAACAATCTCAATACCAATAATTACCAAAAACGCAGTGTTTATGATAATTAAACTGCATAAAGTTTTGATGTGATTACATACGATTATGATAATGTAGTCGAGATATTATTATTTGGGAACCGAGCGCATATTCGGAATTGTCTACTCTATCGCAATTGGTTTAATAAATCTTATAAATTATTGTCAAAGTGCTTGAAGTATCAATTTATTGTAACGTCCGTGACTCTTTCCTGTGACCTATGGGCCCGCTCAGTCATAGTTGTAACATAAACTAATCCGATATTTATTTTCTTTGTCTCAGTCGGGCACTTTGGCAAAAACAATACTTTTTTCTTACAATACGAATCACAAAACCATAAGGACCTCTTATAATTAACCATTGATAAGAAGGCAATTAGTATCGATATTGTTATTATTTAATATATTTGATGTTTTATTTCTAATTAAGCTATCGAAATGCTATTCTGTACATATAAACATAATAATTTTAGATTTTACGATTATGTACAATTGTTTCAGTGTGAATAATATTATTGAGATTAATTTTGGGAAGCAACGATTAGTTCTTATAATTCGCGGGGACGAGTTTGTAATTCGTGAATCTTCTCTGATTTTGTACCCTCTTAGGGACTTGTCCCACAAGAAACGAGTAACGAGTAGCGAACAATAAAGGAAAAAAAACAGATCATTGTGTAAACCTCTTTATACAAATAAGGGGACAAGTTCTTATTTATTAAGAATCCTTTCAATACTAACGTATTGAACATTGGAATATCTTTTGTTCGTTCGCTATTGCGTTGCAATATTGCGGGATGTTTTTTCCGTATAGTGTATACCTACTTTAATGTTTCTTGCCGGACGAGTCAGTTAATTCGTAGTTGAGAAGGCCAGTTATACAAGTGCAATGTATACGATTTTTCGAAGACACATATACGTAATTAATACTGATAATAAAATCATAGGAATTCTTATATTGTTATTGTAAAATGTTGCAAGGGTAAAGCTTACGATTGTCAATATTTTTTTTATTTCATTTTACACGGACTAAGGTCGTGCCATTTAATGGAGAAATGAAATTATTAGAGGCATGTTTAAATCATCATCGTACGATACACATCGACACAGAGAAATTCATTAATTGTTTTAATATAGTGGAATAAAAGTTACCTTCGATTCTGTAGGTGCAGGAGAACTTTCTACCTATCTTTTTCATAATTTGAATCTCTTTATGGAAAGTAGGTACGGGGACATGTATTGTACACAGTATACCAAAGTTAGGAAATAAACTACTGGTTGTTCAGTGTTTGTATAAAAAGAGTACCTAGTAAGCGCATGTGTAGTGCATGTCAGCATTCGACCGATTCATATACAAGTCTCACGGAGACAAAAGGTATTTTTATAAAATCATTGCCTAAGGAAACCAATATACGTAAAATTATCGAGCATTAAATATTTACTTGTAACATGATAGTCTTACGGATGGTACTGTTAAAGGAGCGTGACTTTGAAAGGTTGAACTTTGTCGGGATTCACGTTATACGTTTATCGTAATAATATAAAGTATTTATTGTAAATTGTTTTTTTTTTCACATAGATTGTAACTAGTGAATGTTTTTATTAAGAACTCAGTGAGCCCGTTTCATCTTATACATATTATACATTTTAATTTGTGCTGTGTTCGTTAAGTAAATGTAAATTGTTTTAACTGTACATTGTCGATATTTTACACGGTATTTATTTATTGAATCACTTTAAGTTTTCGTCTTTCTTCATTGAATCTTCAATCGGTTAATTTATTTTTAGACTGTCTGGCTGGGATGCATTTTGATTTTACTTGGAAATTTGCTCAAATATCATGTTTATGTTGTGATTTTTGTTGTAATAGTAGGCATTGTTTGATTGTGTATATATACGAGTATCATAATGAAAAATAACAGCATAATGATTGGCTTTCAAATTACACCAATCAATTCCTTTTTAAGTGTATCGGAAAGTGCAGAATTTAACTCAGTCCCTTGCCAGATGGATATCTCAACTTTAATTTCTATTTGTTAAATTTAAAAGTAAAAATTAGTTTTACGAAATTACACTAAGTTTTGGTTACTAGGCGAACTGACAAAACTGTCCTTTAAATTTCAAGAATTAGGTACCTTGATACGGTATATGGATATGGATACCTAATCGATTTTATTTACCATTATGTCCTATCAATTCAAAATTTATGAAATATTACTATAATTAGTAACTTAATAAGGTTAGGCGAGACGATATTGTCATAAATATATAAATACATGAAATTAATAAAGCATAATGATTGTACTCGCAGATTTTTATTGTAAGTATTTTACCTTAAACGAAATCATTTAATTTTCCATTGAGATTTTAAAGTATTAATTATTTGTGGAATAATATATATATAATGCCTATAATACCTACTAGTGGTTGTATTTAATGGCATAAAGGCAAATATACACCTTCTATTTTCAAGGTAATGATCGAAGACATGTTTCATAATAATATAACATTTATCAGTATGTTATTGTGTATGTCCATAAATTCGAGCTTTACTTATAAAGGAAATACCTAATAATTTTTTAATAGGTAGGGAAGCATAAGTAAATCAATGGTTAGTAAGTATTTAACCTGATATCTACTAGCAAGAACTAATAGCTACTGGCAAGTTACGAGTAATATTCATAAATACATGTCTATTGTCTATTAGTTGCATTGTACTTTTTCTGTTGGTAAACTTTATATAGTTTATATATACCAACATACTAATATAGGTAGCTATACGTAACCAACGTTCTTTGAAAGCAAGTTGAAATATGGCTTAATATCTCACATGCAAATCTCTGGCTTTCAGTGTTGTACCAGATCCGACGATCGGCTTCAAGACGGCATCATTATAATACGTTTCCCTAACGACAAAATAATGATTTCGCGTGATACAGGGCCCGTTCCTTCCGTGTCAGCTACGGGTGATTGGTCCGCCCCACCCGGCACAAATCTGAAAATTACTTTTTTCTGTTTCAACACGAACATGGTTATTTATACGGCTAGGTGTGGCTCGCTCTAATGAGTTTTTAATAATGCCTCGCATCCAATGAACGCTGAAGGCGCACCATTATTCTCCACGTAAGGTCGAACTAATGCGATTTTGACAAGTTCGAAATTGAGGCAATTATGGTTTTGCAGGATTTTAAATGACGCTGTATTTGTCTGACTGTCGTACCGCTAATTTGATGCGCTCTCCGGAAGTCATTTACTGTTATACAATATTTTTTTCTTGTAGCAGAATCTTTTGTACCTAACTAATATGTTTCTTAGCCGGTTATTACTACTTATTACATACCTACCTGAGTTACTCTAAAACAAAACAACAAAGCTTCGTTGATGTAAGAACATACAATTGATTGTTTTTGTGATTATAATATTTTTGTAGAGGCTCAAGCTCTATCTAACATATTAAAATTGTAATAGTTACACGGAACTCAATGGACTATATTTTTTGCCATTAGTGTCTTTAATCGCAGTAATCTTACAATAGGACTAATTTTCAGTGCAGTCTGTTACTTTTTCAAATAGTTCGGAAAGGGTCGGCATATCTATCTATATTTAAACTATTCATACTCAAAAGTTAGCCAGGGTCATTGGCAAATAAACCCGTCTTCAATTGATATGAAAATAGTTTCTTGCTCAAAATCTCGTCGAAGAAAACTGTATAGTAAAAATATTAGCTTCCTACTCGCACATTTACACTACAAATGACATTGTCGTTATCTCAGCACGACCGTGAACCCAATCTGGAGTAAGTGCAATGGCACATCAGAGCTCATAAATAACACTTGGCTATCATTGTGGCAGATGACTGACTGACCAATTTATATTGACCTTTAAACTAACTCTGATATGAAGACAGCTCGCGTTCGAAGCGACGATACCAATTCATAACAATATTTTTTATGTAGAGTTCAAGCTAATTCAAAATATGTAGAGATCTGAATTATCATTTGCTAGGTGACTGCTGGATGAACACTATATTACCAAAAATATAAGAAAGTCATCTGAATTAGGTTTTAATTAAGATTTCAGATCTTAGACATAGGCACCTACTGTCTAAGATTTAGCAGGCTGGAAGCGAGTTGACTTGTATGAAATTGGCTTGATAAATTTGTGGAATCCTTTATTTTCCTTTCGATTCTGTCTAATTATTGATATTATTACCTATGTCGTCTGTAAGATTTGTTAGAGTCAGACTCTATTATTATTGGTATTTCTGTTTTATCGACACGATGGTACACTAAATACCTATCAAAGATTCTACGACCTACATAGGTATACAGAGGTATATACTTTGTAAAATGCCTATAGGATACGAACGATAACGAACATAAATAAGTCTCCCTATAGGTATCTATAAACATTTTGTTTGACCTTTTCCTCCTTAATTTATGTGTGATCTGCCGTGTGACAGAGACACTACCTAACCAGTCTGTAAACATTTGAAAAGCACAGTGTCCTGAGATGAAGACATAAATTACAAGCAATCTTTCACGTGCGACCTTGCCTCATAACATTCAATTTTATTGACTGCAATAAACCAAAGCAATGGTTAAATCAACACCACCGTATCGATATAAACACCTCGTAAATATCCACCCTCTCACTCTAGCTTATGAAATATTACATACGTTTGACAGAGACGCAAGAATCGTCGGTTCATTTCGCTTTTACTCAAAATAGTTTATGAGTGCCAAGGCGGTTTCGATAAAAAATTGTATTAGACTCTATCCTGTAAACCATTAGGTCGGGTTTATGTTGCATTTTTGAATTTATAGGTTTTAAATGGGTCCTTAAATCGCAATAACGATTTGTTTATAGACGCTTGTGAGAGCCGGCGCTCTTTTGTATGAGATTTTAATTTATGACACATATTATGTTACGACATTTATAACGTTGGAATGAATAAGTGTAAACTCATAACTGTAATGGACGTGTTATTACATTTTTGTCATAATGGTAATATTATGATGAGGCTGTTTGAATTTGTTTATTGAATCACCTAAGCCCACACAAGAACTGGTTAGGTATGAAGCTGAATGTGGATTATACAACCTACTTATTGAATTTTCAACCTAGCAGCTTAGAATAGCATAATTAAAAACTTGTGATCGAATAACATGTTCGAATTATATTTTGAGCCTTAATTAATTAGGAATGATTTATAGAAAACTAAATAAAAATACCTACTATGTACCTATCCACTTCATTGTCAACAGAATGTCATATTTATTCCACTTTAAAATATTATAGCAACATACATTAGGTGCATTGCTATTGAATATTTATAGGTACATAGAGTAATTTGTTTAAATTAGTTAAAGATAATGAAAAATAATATTATAGAACTATGAAGGTCTGTAGATAATCTATAATAATTTTTTATTGGATACATAATTTTAATAATAATATTTTGTTATATCGAATAGAATGACTGGTTCGGCATAGAGACTTGAACAGAGCAAACGTAATTCAAAAATTGGCGCGCAAGCGGATGCCATCTTGTTCGGAGGCGGACACCTCGCATGCCCCGCCCCCCGCCAGCCACACCCAAGCAGCAGCGACTC
>DWQL01000581.1:0-14425 GCA_018231265.1 Noctuana haematospila | reverse complement strand
GTGTGAGCCCACGTCTACTCCTCACCCTTCGGCCCCCAAACCTTTTTTCCTGACAAGTCTTACAAAAAGCTATGCGAGAAGCGTCAGAATATTTTATAAATAACATAATATTTTTTAAATAAGTATGTAACAAAGTATGTAACTGTCAGTTTTGATCGAATCGAGTGAATTTGAACCAAAAAACATCATATGGTTTGGTCATTCTGTATCTTCTTAACATACTTTTTTCGTGTCTAGGTATGAAATAGATTTTATAGTTCGCTACTCGTTCTCAGTCAGACAATTGTTTTATCTCCCTCGAATTAACCTTAATGAGACACGGTGCTTACTGGCTATATAGCTATGTATTTTCATGTTTAGTGTGTTCTAATATCGTACTTAGTGTTATCATATTTATCAATATTAACACATGAAACAACCTTGTATCTCAGATATAGTAACGCAATTGTATAACTCCAAATAATTGCGTTATTCAATCTCAATTTTATTTAAAATTGTCTAATTACAGTAACCAGTTGCCTGTATGGTCAATCATACTGATTTATTAAAAGAAAAGCAATGAACTAAAAATTAAATTATTAACACAGCAGCGATTTTTTCTCCTTCTACAAATATTTTTTTAATTAACTTTAAAAAATTCGAAGTAAACACAAGTAATTAGTATAAAAGCTAGCTCAAACAAGGCAGGATCGATACCACTCAACGCCAAAGTAAAGGGTCAGATGTTTGCACGCAACTACTAAGTCACCAAGCTTGTTCAACTTCGATTAAACTTGCTTAAGAGAACTCAAAGCTTCTGTATTTCATAGCGGTACTTTCGCACAGTTTTTGATTAAAAGATAACTTACTTTTGACGTCATCGTTTGTAATTGGGTTGTATATTTTGTTTTATTCGCGAGATTCTCCATCTCAAATGTCAGTGAGTAACAGGCCAAATAACAAGATTATTAAGGGACTAAACCTTTTTAATTTATGTAATGATTCCACTCAGAATATTTATGTGTTATGTGTGTAAAAATTTTCTGTAGCATCTTTAATTGCAGAAATAGATTAATCTCATACACGTTTTCTCCAATATTATCTTATCTAAGGTTGCCGCCACCTCTTCGTATCAGACGGTCTACACGACTCTTTACTGCTTTTGAATATAAAAGGAAATAGCCAATTAAAAGAAATGCAATTCAGTACCTAAACTCTATGCAATATATTTTAAATGCCAATTTTACTGGTAGGTATGTATAATTCGAATCCGTTGGCGAACACAGCGCCCTCTTTAATTTCACTAATTGCTATAGAAAACAACTTTACCGCGCCCCGAACCCCGAACCCACTCTCGGAACTCACTCTAAACCAATTTAAACTTTGCCCTTTTGGCATACAGTCCAAATTTGTACAACACTAATTCCCTAGTTCATGATAGAATTTGGGGCGAAACGAGTTGAACGTTAAAGTGCCGGGTCAAAGTTTAAATTCCAATGACGCATCGTTAACGACCTTTAGCGCAATTATTATTTTAACAAGCCTTTGCCGCAGTTTTGCTTACGTAAATAACTTAGTTACGTTTCCTTCACTTAACGTATTAACGTCAGAAAACTAAATTACCATTTATATTAAATCAAAACGATCAACATATGATGTTTCAGAAAACTAAGTCATGTAATAAGAAATTATCATACAAATACATTTTTCCACCCATAACTTCAGAGAACACAACCTGAACGCTGCGATAAACACTTCGATGTATATAATAAGTGTAGGTATGTATTTTCCTACAAGTTGGACTGTTTCAGTGCATGTTTACTGCGGTCCTGCCTCCATAAAACAAATAAACAAAAGTGTGTATTCGAAAACCAAATGGACACAAAGCACTGTATTAAAATAAAGTAAATATTAAAATGTTTCAGTTGGATAAACCCGAATATCACACCGAGGCTGAATCGATATACACTAATTGGTAAATTTGCATTCCACGCATACTAGCTAGGGGTTGGGGCGAGGGAGAATATTTCGAATATTATTCCACCACCCACTGCATGCAGTGCAAGTGTATAGTATACTTTTCATCACGCTACAATCAATAGGAGCAGATCAGTGAAGGGAAAGGTTGGAAAAAAAATTTTACGCGGGTGAAACCGCGAGGCACAGCTAGTTATTAAATAAAATAATAACAATAATAAAACGTGATATCGGTGTAACAAGTTTATTCGATCACTGAATTAATTTCGACCACGTCACGTACAACTAGATAGAATATGCTCGGTTATGACAATAACTTCATTACAATTCATAATATTATTATAATAACTACCACCGGTTTTATGCGTTATTGTTTATAATTTCACGCAACTTTCTTTGTTTAAAAATGACACGTGAAAAATATAAGCAACTAAGCGCGACGTGAAAAAGTATCCTTAAATATAAGTAATTTTCTCGATAATATTTGATCTAAGCTAATAAAAAAATACCACGATCTATTATACTGCTTTGTATTTTAATTATTTTATTTACCAAAGCTTATTATAATAAATGAACTATTTAGTAGATACGAGTTCGCCTGTCACTGATTTAGGCAAATTGAGTTTATGATATACTTAGATATTATTAACGATACTTTTTCAACGTCAACAACCAGTTCGTACACGATAAAGGCTACAAATAACATTCATATTTTTACGTAACAACATAGCTCATAAAGTATATATACGAGTAATCATCAAACTCTAGCTTTAGAGCGTAGTGACCTTTAACACCAACAGTTAAGACCTAAAATTGCCTACGATCTTCGATATTTTAAAAACTGTGTTAGTTACGTTAACAGAGTTAAATTTCGAACTAGACTATCGATATTATAACAGTTAATCACTACGTGTATACATACAAGGTTACATACAGTTAACTATGCTTCACTACTCTAAAAACGGATGAGGCGATAATAAAATAGATATAACATGAAAAATGTGTTAACAACTAAATACGTGACTATAGCATTTAGTTAAATATTCTTATATTGAAAAGACTACTCATGTTCATTTATTTAAATAATGACTTTAGTGCTTTATACATCACGATTAGCTATGTGTTATAATAATATGAGAAGATATAAATATGCGTTACGCTGCATTTAAAGAACAAAGAAGCAATTTTGATGCGATTTAATTCCGAATATGTCGCAAAATGACCAAATACTGTTGTGAAGTTTAATTTCAGGTATCTGCTATACAAAATATAATAATGCATTTAATCGTGCCATCCAAGTACCATTTAATTTATGTACTTGGTTATAGAATTGAGGAGAACTTTTAAAGAAATGTTTTAAAAATTCACTCATTTTAAATGCACGCGTTATAAATCGATTTGAGTTGTGGAAATCGACTAATTTATAAACGCATTTTGACTGATCAAATACTCGTACGTACTACTGTTACCACCTACTAGGTAATTTGGAACTTTAAGCGCTTTCAACCACATCTCTACGATATTATATAAACAATATTCTTTTGTAAAGATCCTCATAACTAGAATAATGTGCACACAATCAATACAGTATTTTAAATTTAACGATTTTATATTCTACACTTTAAGATAATGTTCCTGAAAGTCTAACTAATTAGAACAATACGATTTAAACATGCATTTAACAGTAACCGCTACAAGTTACGATCAAAACTAATCTAATGAGATTTTTAAATAACGCTATGTACAGTCTAATAATTTATTTCGAATGAGGCAATTTGATCAATAATAAATTAATTAATTTACTAGTTTACCTACTAACTGAATTTCACATAGTCTTGAATCGATTATAAGCGAAAGTATGAACCCATCCAAGTTAAAAGGTGTTATTAATATAGGTACATAATTTATTCATATAGGTCTTATTATTATAGATTTAAACTTGGATGTTGGGTTATTAATATTTAAGAAAAGAAATTATGCTTTTTAAGCAATGTTATGCGCCACTGCTATTAATTAAGGAGATCAAGCTGTAATAAAGAATCTTTTATTTTAAATTATATTTTTTTTAAATTATAAAGCGGAACTAAGAAAAGTAAGAAAGCCGAAATAATCTTGCTATAAGCCATATAACTTGTTTAACCCTAAAATACAATTAATATTAAACTACAATAGTAGAGACAGTAGCAAGAAGGAGAGACATCGAAATACTACTTTTTTAATCAACTATCACTCGTATTTTTCAGCTTCTGGCGCCTATTTACAAACTACCTACTAGTAACCTACTTTAAGTTTATGTTAATATTGAATTATTTTTCATATCTTTATATCGCATTATGTACGAGTATACTGACATACTGGTATGTTACGTTGACATTGTAAAAACTGTTAACTTATGATCTAACGAGTCAGCTTGTAAACTGTCGAAAACATGTGAACAAACCATTTACATGTTATACTCGTAACACTAACCTATCCTAATTAGGCAACCTAACTGTAACGAAACCTAATTAAAATAGGCTACGCTGGATAGGTTACTTTTCCGATTTCGCTTTTCGGAAAATAATGCTCTAATTTGTTACAGCTTACAATATTTTGTCTATTTGTAAGCTAAAGGTACACCCGTTACATTGTAAACAAACGCTTTTTACAATGTGATCTTGACATATAGGTACGTATATTACAGGTAAATAGATAAGTTTTTATTTAATTCAAATTAGAAATTATTGGTTTGCAATTATTAATATTAGTGAGAGAGACGCAGCAATCATTTGCTTCCCTGCTGTCGAGAGGATAACAGATGTTTGACAGTTTGGTGTCAAGTTTCATTTGAATACGACGAAATAAGGTATGTATACCTATATATTACAAAAAGTTTAATAAAGAAGTTTCAATCAATTTAAACCAATTATATACATTCTTAATTTAAAGTTAAATTATCAATTAGAAATCGCCTTTAACTAAGTTTATTAATAAATGAAGCTGCTATTAAGAACTGCTAATTGAAAAATCAGCAGCCGCTTTATATATTAATAAATCGCTGCTGTAGCGTTTATTATTTTATTGTAATTGAAATAATTATTTACAAATACTAAATTGTGCGATGTAGCCGCCATTATTATGTTTAATGTAATGTAACGTAATATTACTTCATCTTAAAGTTAATGAAGTTGAATAGTGAACAAAAATGCAAACAGCTTCCTAATAAATTAAGGTAACTACAATTAAAGTTGACATGAGAAACATGAAGCTCTATGAAATGATAAGCTACAATATGGACATATACCTAATGTTAACTGTGACTACGTATATGGAAAATTAAATTAAAATTAAAAAATACACAAATGATAGTTTATTTTATTACTTTAAGTTAATTGTGACACCACTTGAAATCAACGGCTCAATAAATACACAAGAAAATTGTGTGTATGACTAATAAATATTAATTTATGATCCTTTCATATATTATATTAAAAAAAATATATTTTAGTTTGACTATTAACATTTCAATGATGTCGTCAAATCAATTTAAAAATTATATTAAAGTAACTAAAACAATTATATAGTTCTAAGAAAGTTGAATTTAGCATAAAAGGGATGACAGCTTAAATTATTGAAAGATGAAGATCTTTAGACGTGAGTGAAGATTATGACGTAATAGTAAAGATAGTTACAGATCTAACGGACGGGTACTGACCTAAGATTCAAATGTAACTGCAAACACTAACAGTTACAGACTTGATGTTATTATGTAAATAAAGTTTTATTAAATACACATGCTGTTTATTCGTGACACTTGCCATTGTGATAAGGCATTGCAGGCTGAATAATAAACTTACTAAATAAACTAATAAAAGATTAGACAAACGCAGCCTGTTCTACATTATACAGACTGTAGCGACTCGCTATTATTAGACCTTTTTTAAGTAAATATCATTCTTCAATAATCGTTTGATTTTTATGCACTGATTTACTACTAACTATAATTTTCGAAAGTAATGTTTGCAGTCATATTTTTAATATCGAGAGATTTCAAGAATGCAGACCTAAAAGTATTATCTACTATACGAGTAAGCTACATCGACTACATGACGAAATACGAATATAGATTAATAATAAAAATATAGTTATATTATACAATTATACGTATTATAAACATTACGAGACATCGATAGAATAGATCAAGCTGTAATATATAATAATATGTAATATCGTATAGAAAGATATATTGATGTTATTTAAGTGAAGTATTAAAGGAGAAACTGATATGTTACTTAATAACATAATATACACACGTCATACAAAGAGTAGCACACCTATGTATATATCATCGAATAAAAGTTACATTAATAAAAATACATCACATAATATATATCGTATTGCGAGTAAGGTTCGTGTCATGTAGACTTTATAAGATAAATATTTTAAGAACTATTCATTAAAAGTGTATAACACAATACATTTTGAAATTGATGAAAACCAAATGTTATACTTATAAATAATTTCGCAGTTTCATAACATTATTCTCATATCAAAAGGAAAATTACTGACCGCAGCATACAACAAATGTTAAGCTAGTTGTTTATGCGACTCAAACAGTTTTAAATTGCACTTTGATGATATTTTATCTAACTTGCAAAGTGAACCAATACTTTGTTAGACATTTAAATAAATAATTGCGTTTTATAATTGACAAACTTATGAAAGTTCAATGGATACATGAACTCAATGCTATTTCTCACTACACAGTTCAACATCTACTCCATCCATTAAAATTAAAATATCTATCCAAAATACATATAATTGTATAATTGTCCCTTAAATATACAATAATAATAAAATTGTAATATGTATAATTACTTCCAAATTGTATAATATACCTTAAGCTAGTGATATGTCTGCGATATAGGTTGCTTACTGCTGTATCTACAACTCGTCAAAAATATACACAATATAATTAATTAATAATATAAATATGAATTGATTAATTCATAGAAATATATAAGAGTAGCATTAACATTACAGGCGCGTATTCTAAATGAATATATACCCAATACATACGTAAATGTTTTATTAAATAATTTTAAAAGCACAATGAGTATTAATGTGAGCAAAAAATAACTATTTAAAACTTAAATAAGCCCAATATAATATTAGACTTACTGGAATCGTAAAAGGAATGCTTTTTCAAATCCGATACGAATATTAAAAATAATATGCTAAATCACGCGCACCGTTATAGAACTAACAATAAGAATTACGGCTGCTCTGATACACTACTAATTAATTGAATTTCGGGAGAATTTGTCGCGAAAATTGACCTAAACTTACTTACAAAAGATAGTCTAAAATTATACCTCCAGTACAATTCTACACTAAACAATCACGCCTACTTCCTTAGAGAACGGAACATAAACATATTTTGGCTAGACATTAGACACACGACTTGATCTTATATTCTCTTTAGTAAGTTCTAAATCCTCAGAAAGTTGAGAGTTACGTCCGGAGAAACAAAACTGACTCATAATGTTGTTTTTCAAGTTTTTCCGCTGGCTACTTTCCCGAATCTAAGTAACCTATAATGTTTTGATTTTATTATATTTGCTACGTTATTACTATCATCAATTTATTCCGAATACATGTGTTTTAATTTATTTTTAAAAGGTTTTCGTTTTAATATGTAACATCTAACTCATTTTTTTTCGCATTTATATTATTGATCAATATTTAAAACGTTACCTACGTTTTAACAATTATTATTTTTAAATGAATCAATTTGATATCAACATTCAAAACTATACTGAATAGATATAAATCACTATGAATATGTCTAACCAAAATATAGAAGAGCATCAGTAAAAAAACCTTTAGGACACTCGCTGACTCAAATGTGATATTGATCATATCACGAGACAGATTTCGTGTTCCGTTTGTGCGAGAAAATGTAAGTTGTGCTCTTGGTGCTACGAACACTATTGTACTCTGCAGGCTATTACTAACTCTTTCCTTACAAAAATACCACTTTTTATTCCAAATTTGCATTATAAAGCTATTGACAGATATTTTGTTTCAATCATACCTCAAAAGAATGATGTATCTATGTATGTACTGAATTGTGTAATCGTTTTGCCTTCAACGTCCACTGCTGGACATAAGACCATAGGACTCCCCAAATGTATTCTTGCCGATAAGTTTATAATGTAAATTGGACTCTATTGTAGAAATTATAGCAAAAAAAGGCTATATCTAAGCACACTCCCCGACGTGTATCTCGCGATAGTATGAATCTGAAGTGAGTTTAAAATAGCTTCTAAAGAAAACGTCACTATAAAATGTTAAAACTATTTCGTTTCAATATTTTACTGCGCTGAGTTTTATTTAGCGTTTTTTTGTGATAAATCTTCTCTTTTTGGCTTATCAAGAGATTTAAGTTAGTTATTATAAATATGTTTGTGTTCTTTAAGACTTAATTCAGGAAAGCCATAGATACCTACTCGTAGTTGCTCATTCAAAATGAATACTATCGTGAAACACCATCGGCAATAATAACAAATTTACATTAATCACTCCTTACTATACACTCTTTCAATTGACATGTCGGGCTCGTCGCATTTTCTTGTACAATTATTATCTTTAGATATTTAATTTTGCCTCTTTCTAGTCGATTTTGCAAAATAATATTTGCATTTCCTGTCGATTCGGTGGGTATTCTGAGTATTTACGAAGATATTAAATTCATGGACGCTTCCTTAAGCCATTAAAAATGGATTGATTTTTTCCAATTGACATTTGAATTGCTGAAATGAGCATAAAACCATCAATTTAATCTTTATAGCTTTATAATATAATTGTTTAATAAGTCTTACTCTTACTTGATATAAATCAGTATTTATTTAAGATATTGAATTACCGATTTACATTTCCAATTTATACAATCACAAGATTTTTAATACCATTCTTTAATTTTATACTTCTCATAG
This sequence comes from Noctuana haematospila, assembly GCA_018231265.1. Taxonomy (NCBI): domain Eukaryota; kingdom Metazoa; phylum Arthropoda; class Insecta; order Lepidoptera; family Hesperiidae; genus Noctuana; species Noctuana haematospila. The sequence goes on along the minus strand of DWQL01000581.1, from coordinate 5,492 downwards.
TACTGTTCTCTATCTTCTCATTTTGTTTTCTCACATTATTCATATGATACAAAAGCTCTACATACAGCTGGTGCAGCTCGCTATTAGTTTTCAAATTCTACAGAGCTGGCTATCGCGCAGTAAGAATGCTGCCCCTGGGAGCCTTCAGTCTCTGCCAACTGGATGTGTACTTAATCTTCGTCGGTCTCCCGTGCCTCATAACTTTCAAAGACATAAATAAGTCTATTACATGATTCCCAATAGAGTCTCGAATAATTCTGTAGCGCTCTATAAGTTTTGCAATTTAGCGATTAGGAACAACTTAGGTATACACTTTTTGTTCGAGTAATAAAAATAACTTTCTCATCACATTTCGTTGTTTTCCCTTTGTTACATTTAGTCTGTCATGTTCTTGTGGGTTTGACGGTCCGTGTGATTTGATGGTTACCATGCGGTCCCCCATTCGAATGGTACTGACTTCGATTCCCAGCGGGGCAGACGTTTGAACGATGAATTTAGAATGCTGTTCCCAGTCTAGGTGTTTGTGTAATTGTCTTCTTGTATGTCCAATGAAACCACGACACATGGAATCCTAATAGGGTTGTGAGTGAAAACGTTATTTATTATTTTCATCGTGGAAAATTTCTTTCTTTCTTTCAATAACATTTATTTTTGGTCTTTCATTCATTGGTTTTTCATTCTATAGAACCCTTAATAAGCAATTTTTCAGTATATTTTTATAAAAATTATTGATACCGGTTGGTATCAATAATTGGTTGATCAAAATGGGCTGTTATTTAAAAATTTCAGTATTTCAGAACTGAAATAAATTAATTATGTAGTAAAATTACTAATATACTCAGAAAATATTTAAAAAACTTCTTTGGACTTTGATATGTATCGATACATGTATTTGATATGTAAAAATATTTTCCCACCGAATGACGTCAAGTGTATTTAATGATGGCATATAAATGCTAAATACGATTAAATTATTTAACATTATATTACTCGCTAGTGACTATCTACGACAACTGTACACTTAGGAAAAGTATACGTACAAATTATATAATATATTCTTAAGCTACATGAATCAAAAGATTCTGATATGTTTCGTTACCTTGGTTGCAACTTTATCACAAGTTGATTCTACCTTACAGTACTAATTGATATTAATTGATATAAGTTTACGATGTAATAGAAGCAAACCTTATCCTAATATTGCTGAAAGCGTAGGAAGAAAATTTTATCCGAAATCTTAGAGTAAGTTTAAAAATATAACGCTAATGTTTTGAAAAGTTTGAAAATTCATGTATTTTCATTTAGTTTCATATAGTAAATTATTTACATTGTTTAAAGATATTTTTCAAAAATTTCTGCTGATACTTTGATAGTAGGTAATCATCACTTGTATTCTTGCAAATATTATTTTTTCTTTAAATGAATTAATATTTAGGCCCATAATAACGTGCGGACTGTGTATCTTACAGAATAGTTTTAGAAATTTCACAAATGTTTATGATATTATATATTAAAATTATGATTTGAAAATTGCACAAATATCATATTTCTATAATAAACGTGAAACTTTGCTTTAGTATTTAATTGTTTAAATCTTAGAATATTTGAGTAGTCAAGATAAAGTTAGAGATGAAATAATTGGTCATAATCAATGTTATTTTAAAGTGGAATGATATATTCTATCTGTGTAGCATTGGTATGTAAAGGCATACCATTTGTTTTCTTTTCACTTGCACAATAATGTCAACAAGATTAAAAACCAGTCGACTACTGTCAAAGCATCCGTCTTAATACTATGCTTCAGTAGCTACTGTGCGTTATCTGATTTGATAAATAATCTGTAGTTTAAAACGGATGCCAGGACGGCAGTCTGTGTAATCTACGATATAAACAGTAAGCACAGCTAGTTAATAGATATGTAGTCAGACACTAAACAACTTACCGCTGATGAAGTGCGGATCAGTGATCGAAGTATATTAACTATAAGACATTTATAATTACACAACAAGTAAATTCAAAAATATAGACAACAACACCAAATGGCTCTAGAAGCCTTGTCGGAAAGGGTTCCGGACTGGGTTGGGTGCGGGCGCAGGTGCTGGTGCTGCTGCAGGCGCTGGTGCCGGCGCCGCCCCTCCGGCCCGGAACGGGTTGCTGGCCGTCGGCTGCGGCTGCGCTGGAAGCTGTCTCTGCTGACTGTATCCTTCTTGCTGGTACCCTTGCTGTTCGTAGTCTTGCTGATCGTATCCTTGTTGCCCGTAGTTTTGATACCCTTCCTGATACTCATAACCTCCACCTCCGTCAACATTCGACTCTTGAACTGATCCTTGAGAGGCGCTGGAATACTCCAGATGGTTTTTAAACTCGCCGTTCACAGGCCTTTGATCTTGCATGCTGTACGTTTGATACTCCTTGTCTGGAGGATCTGCCATAAGAATGTTGGCCTCATTCTCAAAAGGCTTGAAGTCGTAAATATGCCTGAGGTACATGAGCACAGGCGCATATAGCAGGTTGCTAAATGCAATAAGTAAGTTAAGGGCAGTAAATCCGATCATTTCAACGATTTCGCCGGCAATGATTGGGCCAACGGCGTAAGCAAAAGAATATGATATGTCAGCGATTGCATAAATGCTGCCGTATACTGATACGTATCGGACATCTACCAGGTACCCCAAGGTTGGTAGTAGAGCAGTGTCAATCAGGGCAATACCGAAGCAAATACCACAAATGGGTATCATTAACATTTTATATGAGTTTGCAAATGGTATGATGAAGCAACATAAGCCTTCCAGTGCTAGACCGCCCGCAGCCATGAGCCATTGATGTTGTGGATACTGTTTTGCCATCTTTACTGTTATTACCACTCCTAATACGTGGGGGAAGAACGCTGGTAGCCATATCATGCCAATTTTCCAGTTATCTTTCGTGAGATTATCTTCCATCCAAAGAGATATTGTGGGTTCGAGGAAAGCTAACGCCACGTTTGACATCATCAAAGCTCCAGCACAAACTGCGATATAAGGATCTATGAAAAGTTTCCAAATTGGTGTTCCCGCAGGTTTTGGTTGCGATGCTTCCTTCATTTGAGTTTTTAGTGGTTTCATCACCAGCAGTAACATGAATCCATCAATGAGTGATATTAATGCGAGAATCAGAAACGGAACTTCTTTGCCCGCAAACTGATACAGAGCACCACCGAAGGGTGGCGCTACTAGACAACCGAAGCTTATAAATGCCAACGCGATGCCAAGAGCTTGTGATCGCGCGTTTTCTTCAGTAAATCGGTCTGCAATCATCGCTAAGCCAGACGTATCGGCAAAAGCTGACCCGACGCCTTGCAGACTTCTCGCAAAGAACAACATTCCATAACTTCGCCCGCAGGCGAATATGGAATGAAACATGATTATCAGCCCAATCATCATGGGTATGTCATATCCAATTCGGTCGATTAAGGCACCGGAAAAGGGGTTAATCATTAGCTGGACTATTGCCTTAGACGCGAACAGAACTCCAGTCGCCGAGTCTTGCCCTTCGTGCGATGCAGGAATGATTTTCGTTGGTATAATTGTTCTGTTCCCTTCCCTTATTGGCGCCAAGGTGACTACGTGGTCGTAACCAGCCTCGCCCCACGCGCCTATGTACCTTAAATAGTCTGGTATGATGGGCACGATGACCATGTACAACATGTTGTCTAGTAGCAACGCTATACATACTATAACTAAAATGATCTTCCTCTGGGAGGTGGGCTCCTGAATTTTCTCCCATAGCACTTCCCTTACTTCTCTCACCTCCAAGTTTACAACGGGGATGACAGAACTGTCTATCTTCTGCCATATTGTCTGTGGTCCCTCCGCCATCTTTATTAGTTTTGGGAAGTCAGTTAATTCGATTATCCGTTACAATAGCCTATAAACATGATCGCAGGGCTGTAATTTTCTATCTTCTTTCTTCTCGCTGTGATAAATGACTGTGTCTCGCTCATTCATTATTTGTTACTCCTTGTTCCACACCACGACTCTCGAATAGGACTTCGGAACCTGACAACAAACAGAAATGATCATTTAATTATCATTTCCTTATAAATTGCTGGAGCGTGCCCACGCGGGGAGGCGGGGGTTGTTTCAAAAGGAATGTGACTCGATCTTTGTTTCTGTAAGCTGACATGGTTCCTCTATCCCGCGAGATTACAACGAACACAAGATCTTCCATTTCCAAAGACGATTCAGAGTCCTTTTGAACACAGCACTGGATAACATATAAAATCAAATTAAAAAGTTGTAAGAAATGAATGAAATTGACATTTTTTACGATCATTGAAATCTAAGTTACGTCAACGCAGATTATTGTTAAGTTATACAAAATCAAGCGTCAGAAATTCCCGTCCGGGGCAATCGTTACGATGTGTTTAGTCGCAACCCAATTTATGTCAGCCTCCCGACCCGACAAGGATCTAACGTCATTATTATGCTACGGCGGGAGAATATACATATATATGTAGGTAAGGGTCGCACGCAACCAAAAGAATTTGAATTAGATAGTATAAAATAAAGGTTAGAATGAAGGCAAAAAGTGACTTGGTTTTTTTCTTCCTCCAAGTTGCCTCATTCGTTTTACATATTTAAGTGACATAAGTATTTATAGTATTAATAGCAAAATGGAGGAAAGCTCAAAATAGAACTGAAGAAATTAAATGACAGCCAGTCGGAAGCTGAATGGACGTATACAATTGTTTGACAAACTGTAAGAAAAATAAAAGCAAGTTTTTAAGAGCAAGGTCATATTTTTTTAAGAACGCGTTCTTTTCAAACACGGAGGTGATTTTTCCGAACAACTTCTGTAACGACTTGTTTAGCCCAAATCCAATTAGGAAAGGAACCGTCAAGCCGCAGACGGAGGCTTCACTCGGGATTTTCGCTTTCAATCCAAATGAAAATGGCATTTCGTTCAATCAGTAACTCGATATTTCAACGAAAGGTCTTCTAATCGTGTCTCCTGAATTTTTCCTTTGAAGCTTGTGATTTATAAAATGTTTGAAGTAGGTTATATTATTCTTATTTTAATATTCGGTACGCTTTTGAAATAACTACGGCAAACCTTGATTGATTATGGCTTGTAAAATTTTTTTCCGATCGATAAATTTACTGATTCCTCGTTAACTCCCGTACAATTACTCGTATATACTCGTACTAATACTTACATAAATAAACCTATAATTTCTTTTCGTTTCTTGCTAATAAATTACGTTAATATAAAATCTGTAGGAGCCTCGACCTGATAATATAATCTTTAACAAGGGTCTAGTTATAGCGGGAAATCTTGTGCAAAGATCACAGACCACTCCTGAATATCAATGAGCTAAAAAAATACAATGCGGTTCTTTAAAAAGTTCAATAGATCTGCAATTTATTCTTTATTACATCAGTTGTTTGATTCGGGCATTTTTGTTTTCCGAGTGGTCCTTTTTGACTAACCACTCCTAAATGGAACAAATT
>DWQL01000580.1:0-14435 GCA_018231265.1 Noctuana haematospila | reverse complement strand
GTGTGTGTGTGTGTGTGTGTGTGTGTATTTGTGTGTGTGTGTGTGTGTGCAGCCGCGGAGAACACAGCGATCGCGGCCACTAGAGGTCCCTGTGGACGACAAAACAGACTTTCATAGAACGAAGTTATCACATAAAATATGATTTAAGTACATATATTATATACCTAATAAGCTGAAACGAGCAGCGGAGAAACCATATGATTTAAATTACAATATACTTCTTAGAATCGGTAGTTGTAGAAGATATCAATTATCTAAAATAAATGAGTACTCTGATAAACAATCTGATAAATATAAATTTCTTTCACACTTTGTAGTGTAAATTTCATATACACCGTACGTACCTACCTCATCCAGTGGTGCGACGCGGAGTTGTGCGGCGGCGCGGACGGCTGCGCCACCCTCTGTACCACCTGTTCAGATCAAAATAGATTTAACTTAGAGTACACAATTATAACTACAATTTACTATACTATATTTAAGATAAAATTTAATCAACATTCACACGAGACTTATTAAGGGCAACGGTGGTAACTCAATTTAATTTTAAATACTTCATTATAGACTGATTAGACTGCAATTGGAACATCAAAATAAAATCATAAAATTTTTATATTCCGCTGTGACTTTATTTCGGTGTCGCAATCTCAGTCGTACACCGAACTTAGCGAAGTATTTAAGATCGGATTGAGATTCTGACTAAATAGGTCGCTACTCAGTATGAAGCGCGCTGCGCCCTGCTGGTAGTGTGGATCGCAAGCGATCACATTGTTAACACATAGATAACGGTCGTTAAACCTGGTCGGAGGCCCTTTAGGCGGTTTGACAACATGACGCGACACGGATTGGCCACTAACCCGTATCTCCAATCCGCATTGGAGCAGCATGGTGGAGGATACTCCAGGCCTTCTCCAGTTGCGGGGAGAGACCCGTGCCCGGCAGTGGGACATAAAAATGGTGAAAGTGTCCATGGCACTACACAGAACCACGACACAGAAAATCCTAGTGCATGGCTGTGAGTGAGGTCGTTACCCTGCCTAAGGTCACATGTCGAGCAGTGGGTGAAATAGGCATTTGTGCCGTAATGGTGTGGTGCGATAAGGCGCATGTTGGCGTGTACCTGCTGCACGAAGGCGCGCGTGAGGTGCGGCGCGCTGCGCTCGGCGAGCTCGAAGGCGCGGCGCAACTCCTCCAGCGCGCCCGCGCTGCCCGCGCCGTGCTTGCGCGACAACTGCACACACAAAAAACAATTAATGATGCACACACAACAAACATATCACGCATCATTTCACTGAGTGATACACCGGCCATACACTCGACGAAGAGCGAGGGAAGTGGACAGGAAAGTAGAGTAGCCGTGTTACTAGTCATTCCGCTCGTCCTGCCCGCTTATCGCCGCAGTAAAGACTATAGAGGAACGAGAAAAATATCGCGATGTGTGGCCTCGCCACAGTACAGACTATAGAGGAACAAGATAAATATCGCGATATGTGGCCTCGCCACAGTACTTCCTATAGAGGACCGAGATGAATATCGCCATATGTGGCCCCCCAGAACAAAATTCGCGGCAATACTCACGACAGGGCGAGGAACTTAGTGTGGCCTGTCTGCACTGCACACATAAGGTTTAAGTCTACACTCAATGTTGGATAAATCAAATATGAGCTCAAAATTATAAACATACCTCATTCAGCAGTGGGTATATGAGTTGCTGCAGATACGCATGCCGTCTGACTTTGTTCTCCTCATTATTCGCTCCTCTGTGGTCTAACGGCGACGCCTGTAACACCATAACATGACACCATTTTTATTTTCTACGAAAACTAAATGCTACATTTTTCCCAATGGGAGTTAAATTTGGTTTTAGCGTTTCGATGGATCCTCTAACTTTTTAATTGCTTTATGTAGAAGGGTAACTTAAAAAACTCTGCATTCATGAGAATTTTCTAGAACATTCTCATGAATGCAGAATGTGCATGGGCTATGGCCTACAGTTTAGCCCAGTTAAAGTTTAAGCCCTTAACCTTTCTCATTAAAAGGAGACCTGTAGCTAGCAGTTGTATGATTAACGGTTTATAATGATATGATATCCTGAATTACCACAATAACACACGTGGCCATAATGGGTTATGTCCTAAGTCCTTCCCGCATTTGAGTAGACAGTATTCTGAAGTACTCACAGCTTTATTATACACTACACTGTCCCGGTTCGAGGGTGGATGGTCGTTCCGTTCGTTCCGGTCGTTCCGCTCGTTCCGGTCCTTGCGCTCGTCCCTCTCGCCCCGCTCTCCCCGGTCCCCTCTGTCATTCCTATCGCGTTCTCTTTCCTTCGTATTCCGCTGCTCGACTGGCGTTTGGATGTTTGGAGACTGTCGCGACTGGAACGAGTGACGTAATTATTCGTTTTAAATTAATCAGTGGTTTTAATACAACTCTGTAAAATGCGGTCAAGTGCATCTTTAAATGTGTCTACAAAAGTATACAATAAAATTTCTTTACGACAAACATTATGAACTTTATAAAACTGATTAGTTATCCATAAGCCACCGGTCCCGTGACATCTAATTGGCCAATGTGATAGAAAAGTGACACATTCATTGACCAATGAGATAAATGGGTTTTCTTGTTTTCTTTGTTCAGTAGGTGGGAACCGCCCGATAATTATGAAGATCAATAACGTAGAGCTAGTGGGAACCGAATATTTACCGTGTGTTTTTCATTGGAGTTGTTGTTGATGGTGGGCTTGGCGATAAGGTCCGGGGGCGGCTCCTCGCGAGAGTTCAAGCTGATTGAATTCGAACTGTTCAGAGCACCGTTTTGCTTCGGAACCGGAGAGGACGCGGTGATCACTGCGAATTTATAAAAAAAAAACACATTATTAATATTTAATACTTAATAAGTGAAATTTAACCTGTATTGATAATTATAATTAGCCTGATATGGCTAAAATGGGGTACGTATTCAAGGCTGATAATATCTTTGGATAGTAGGTATACCTTTTAAATCGAACATTAACACCAGTTAAAATTACATACCAGTCAATTGTACTGTAATCAAACTGACAGGTTAGATTATAAAAAGAGCTTTTACAATACGGTGTTAAATGTCAATGTTACATTTATACTTTTTTATCTTGTGTAATACTGGGGTGTAATAACTGGGGTGATTAAGTTGAACTTTAAGCCTTTAAGCCTTCAACCCTTTTTTATGTCCCACTGCTGGGTACGGGTCTCTTCCCACGCTGCTACAATACGGGTTAGTGGCCAACCTGTGTCGTATGTTGTCAAACCGCCCAAGGGGCCTCCGACCAGGTTTAACATGCCCTCCTAAGCGCGGAAGCGCGCATGAAATTTGCCGCTAGCGGTCACCCATCCGAGTACCGGCCGCGCCCGATGTTGCTTAACAATGTGATCGCTTGCGATCCACACTACCAGCGGGGCTATATATTATGCGCTTCCGACATTACGTTACCACCGACAAAATGACCTTTATAAATCACTAAGACAAAATCTCAATCTGCAGCTACAAGAGTATTAGAAATTATCTGCCTAATTTGTATTCCACGTGATTCTACAAGTGATATCGCAGAGCGCATCTGCCTCGGAGCGAGAATGGGGCCTGTTCGCAACGCAACCACTCATCTGCAATGACTCATTTGGGATGCTGCGCGGGATGCACTTTAATGCATCCGCGAGGCGTAAGCCTTTTGAGTTGCCGATTTGTCTCTGCTCATCCTGTTTATGGTCTGATGTGCAGGAAATATATTAAATATACGATTAAGGCGTGCTGCGTGAACGGGATTAAAAGAATAGTGTTTATTAAATTCAGTAGATATATACTTATATCTTTGGCAAGTTTCATCCAAAAGTTGTTTTTGCGTCTAACAAAAATCCAAACATGTTTGGATCATATTGTAAGATATCATCATTTTTCCTCGTAATTATTGTAATTTAACAAAGAAAGTAAAGAATAAGTAATACTTTTACCATTTTGAAGAGGTCATGTTCAGACATATTTTTGAATATTCACTTTACTTAATACTCGTTTCTGAATCATCTTGGGGAAAACTATAAATTTCGTTTCGCGTTTTAATTTTATTTAACCCTGCGCAAAACGCCTTAGCTATGTTTTCGAACCCTACGTAGAACACGTATGCATTAATCTTGTAGCTACTATAGTTATATTATTAACAGTTAGGTATAATCGCGAGACATGAAAAACGATCGCAAATAACCCCTTTCAGAAGTTACTAATAACGTGTTTAAAAAAAAATTAAAAACAATGGCCTCCGGGCTTTACTTGACGGCTTGATTTGATCAAGTTTCTGATTTGTTACCCTGGGCTGCCTATTAGTGGCTGATTTATTGCATGCCGTTTAGGACTCCTTGTAAAGAAACTACAGAGTAGAAATGATTTACACCAATAAAACTTTACAATTATGCTACGAGAAAGGCTGTGTATGTTCTTTATAAAAACCCATTCAAAGGATCTCATTGGTCAGTGTATGTGTCACGTGTTCATCTCATTGGTCAGTTTGGGTGTCATTTTACTGCGGCGTAACTGATGTAAACAGAATAAGCATTAAGACATCATAATAGGCGCCCAGCTCTTTTTGTTCTTGAGGTTTTGATACATGTAAAAGCTAAAGTATAGTAGCTTCAGTTTTATAGGCTTTTTTATAGGTTACTACGGGTTTATTTCACACACCGGGTGATGCTTTAAATGTTAGAAAAAGCATACCTACTGTCTGATTTTGAATATGAATATCCATTGGTTGCAGAGACATCACTAGATGCCTGCAAGCTTGATTCCTATTTCTATCCAATAAAAAAACTTCTTCTACCCACAATACCTCCTACATCACATTAATTAGTCTACAGTCCAAAAAGACTTAGAACGTTTCACGAAACCCCACTTACATTTCCCTCCAATCTTCGTATATATTTAGGATAAAAGAAATTATTCAATCAACATGAAGATCAAAAAGAGGGAGATAAATATAAACGAGCCTTAAACTAGACCCTTTCTGACGAGATAACGGTAAATGGTGAGTAAATTCGAATCGAAAATTGATAAGGGTAGCCTAAACAATAGCAAGTCAAAACATTTACAAACCAAGTATGTGAAACAATCGTAATGGGTTTGGCGAATCGGAAACACTGATCAGGTACCTCATGCCAATACTCAATAAGTTATAGTTCCTTCGTCTAGCTCTTAGTCAGTGTCGTTGATTTTACTCATAGATGAATAAATGCTAAGCAAATCAATAATTTCATTGTTGCTGCAACTTCTCCGGTCAAGTTTCGGTTCATTTTATAGATTCAAGAAACTTAATCATCTAAGACCTTAAATATTACTTGACCATACGAGCTTAGAGCCACATTATATTCAAATAGAGATCATTAAAATATTCTTATATATATTGTTGTATTTCTTATTTATTGTTGCGATATGGCATGACTCTAATCGCATTATTGTCTCTCTAGAATATGCTAGAGACTTTTCTGTTAAATGACGTCAATATTTACATAATAACGTTTGAAATCTCCTCCACAATGGCCTCCAACGTCTTCGTTCTTTTATGTTCTTCCACTTTTTAATATTGCTTAATGCCAGCTAGTCTGGCACCCTTTGATACTCGGCAATAATACCCTACACAATGACTATTGGCAAATCCTGCGCTGGTGCTAGCATAAGCGTTCGTTGAATGTCATTCTTGTTCTGTTATCGCCTATCTGGGCCGATTCGTGTTACCAACTCGCACTCCAATTAGAACAATAAGACATAAACATCGTGGCTACAAATACCCATTGACAACTTATCGACAACGATCTGGTTAATTCAACAGTTGCTGTTGTATCGCAGCTTAATGCAATTTCACGTACGCCCCTATTGAATAGTTTGTGTACAAAGCGATTAGTATTTGTTTTTGTGGCATGTAAAAGCCATCAGGGTAGAAGCCGGTTGATAGGATCTTATTACCAAACTTTTAAAGCACGCCGCTTGCGTATTTCAAAATAATCTATATCATTCAAAATTCGAATTCAGTTGCTTTATTTAGTAAGACATTCAAGATGATTAGTCTTAGTTAAATAGCAATTGTTTTAAGACATCCATGAAGATGGAACCTTTGTAATAGACGAAGAATATCTTAATTAATTGTACGATTCACAAGCGTGCAACCCCTTTAAGAAGCAATGGTGTGCAATGGACGCGGTTAGATCAATTAAGACGCAGGGCAATAGCGATGCGACGGGCGTTAACGCTTCGCTTACTCGTCGTTAAGTGAACTGTGGCACACGCTCGAATTTGGGTCTGGTCAATATCCCAAATAACAAACGACGTAAGCCTTGGATACAGTCTTTGTTGTATTACGATACCTCTGTCTGCTTTGATCATATTATAAGCTGTGAATGTAGAACCTTGATGTGTGACAACGTATTTCTGGTATATATTTTTGCACTACTTGATAAACTGGTAAATGTTTATAAAAATGTTGATTCCGTTTACATTTATGTTATGATATCTGGATAAAAAGTGTTATCTTGTTAGGATTATTAAGCAGACAATAATTTGTGCTTCTCTACACATTGAATTGAAGCTAATGTTGAAATCGAAAACTGCTTTAATCAGTAATATAATATGAAGCCAGAAAAATTAAACAAACTGATCATTTTGATAGTAAATATAGTGCGTCTATTAAATTGCAAGTTGCAGTATAAGTTATCTATCTCTGAGTTAAATTGACATGAAGCTAAAGCAAACTGTATATAATATTCTGAACCATGAAATAGATTAACGTCCCGATCAACTATCACACAAACTGAGTCCATAGACCCACAGAATTTGGATGTTGCACAAACATCTGAGAATTAATGCTTCCGACATCCCTTTGGATCTTCGGAGCTTCCCCTGTACCAATTCGCCTGTCGGGATATTCGAGATTGAAGTTCCCATTATACTGCTACTTCTAACTATAATGGAAACTAATAGGTACCTACAGCGGATAAATTATTTGAATAGGCGTTGGAAGTAAAGTATTGTATTGTGTTAAATATGTACAGCCAAAGTTCTATGTTTTAGAACCTTTTGTTGATTCATAACGTTGAAACTAAAGCCATACTTCATTCTAGAAACTTAAAACAGTTGTGGTCCGTTCCGTTGAAACGAACAAAACATTGCGAGTCGTAAAAGTTATTTTGCATGAAAATTACGGCGTTCATAAGTTGCTCGTTTAAGTACCGTTGGAGGTTAAGGTGCCATCTCAGCTATTTGTCGTTTGACAAGGCTATGATAAGAATATAGTTTTTAACGAAATATTGTGAAATGTTAATGAAGGCCCGAAACTTAGCTTACGGGTAAAATATGTAAAAGATTGAATCTCAATTGATTTATTTGTATAAAGCTGCTAGCTGCTACTTACAGATTTATAACTTCATTTACTCTAAAAAGGCATTCCGATGATATCAATTTTATTTTATTTCTAGATAAAAGAACAGAACCGTAAATATTGCATGCTTTACGGCCTGTATTGATGGCATCACAATACATAACATGCAAAATGTCAACCCTGTAAATTGGCAATAAAACTGTCGATAGCCACAGGACAGACAACGCCGTGAGAGCCTGTAACGCGATGGCAATAATTAATTTTTATGGTACTATTTGAGATGGCAGCCTCGATAACGGTACATTTTCTAATCGCGTGATTACTATCACGATCAAAACTGCGACAATAAAAGCTATATACACATATAGCTACTAAAGGTTAGATGCATGCTATTAACGTCTCATTTTTATTTTCATCGTTTCTTCATATACAATTATTCACATCACTTAGGAGTTCCCAATATTCTGTCTTCGCCCTGACAAAAAAGGTAAAAAAATTATAATATCTGTTCTTAGCTAACTTACTCTATAGTAACGGACAGAATGTTTTCTATCCTTAAATTATGTCAAATCGGTTGGATTACATATTAGGAATTGGGATATACCGAAATGGGATATTCGAAAACATAATAGAAATGGGTACATAATAATGTAATGAAATTCTCTTCTCATACGGAAGGTTTAGGTTAGTGTAGGTATTCGCTACAATATAAATATCTGTTTTTAGTCTAAACACTGTAGCTAAAGTCACATTTATTGTCAAGTTTTACTTCGTTTGTTCAATTCAGTAATTGTATCTTTTTCATTCGCGCTTGTAAAACCAATTGATCACGTATGATGACGTGATAAAAAGCAGTTCCATTTGTAGCTATTACAAATGCTTGCTTATACAAGCATTTTCCCTTCCATCCCTTATAGACATAAAAAGCGATTATAATTTACAATCAGTTGGTACCTATACAATACAGCATTAAAAATTGTAATTGCTCAGAATTGCTTGATTGGCATTTGTTTTTTTTTAAAGATTTATTTATTTATCCTTTACATACAATGGTTCTGATAACAAATTTAATGCTATCAAAACTAATACTCGCTTCGTAAATTCAGCTATTCTTTATCTAGACGTAATAAATAAGTATTTCGTTTATTTATCAATTGCATAATTGTTACACTTGTCATGCTTTTCTCTCGTTTATCAATTATTCAAGTTTTTATTTCAATTATGAAGCTAAATTAATTATCGGCCATCTCGTTCTTAATCGTATTTGATTTTTTTTCTTACCCATTTACTCTTTAGTTTTATCGAATCAGATTATGAGGACATACATTTTGTTTAAAGATCTTAAAGATGTTATAAGAAATCCTAAGACCACCGCTCTAATTGAGTCCACTCCAAACGATTGACACCTTTGGCAGTAACGAGTAATATATTGACCATCAAAGGAGCTGGAACTCAGAAGGATTGTAATTAGGTACGACTACTTACGTAAATATGGTGAGCCACGCCTAACTGAATGTAGATCATGTAGTTCATTCGTTTTCATATGGCGCTTATCAATGTCTGTGAAGTACACAGATATGATAAGTAGTCTCAGACACCTACTACATCATAATGCAAATCAACAATTTTTGCGGTCTGAGGTCAATTTATAATTCTGCATAAAGAATAGACGATCACGTATTTTGGTAATAATCATTAAAAAAGTAACCACTGAAAAGCTTTTCTATTCAAAAGAGCTAAAAAAAGGAATAAAAAACAGAAAACTCCTTCATGTAAAGTAATTAGATATGGGTAAGTACTAAAATACTAGTTTGTTTCATAACAGAGGTCACTACCTCACCTCACTTTTTTAACCTCACCCTAAGTGTAGGGAAGACTTATAAGGTGTAATATCTCTAGTAAAACTAAAAACACCGGTTAAGGTACTACTAAAGGACAGAATCAAAGCCGAATAGGAAGAATAGTGATACGGTACACATCACACCCAACACAGGTCAATAGCAATATAGCAGCATGTGGTCTAATTACAAAACCCACGATATCATGCCACACAATTTGTACATTAAATAGGTCACTTACTGCGCTAATAGCAGTAGGGCAATTGAATGAAAGAATTTTTACACTTAGGTAAGTACTAACTATGAAATAATGGAAGCGAGTAAGTGATTCAGAGCTCTTTTCAAGAAAGTAATACTAATAGAAGAAAGAAAATAAAGAATACTTCAACAGCAGTAGCAGTTGTTTTAGATGAAATAAAAAATAATGGAAATTTTTCAATATCTGTCCCGGACGCTATCATAACTTGCTTTGAAAAAGTAAAGCTTCTTAGAAATTATAGAAGATTCGTCGGTTCCACGGTCGCGAATTAGTCAGCTTTAATGTAAATATTTTAGTGATAGCTATTGATTGATGTCAGGATTGTTCTGTCTAAAGTAAAGTCAATGTTCTGTTCTAAAATCAATTGTTGACCAAACTATATTTAATACAATTTAACAGATCTGACTTCTCATTTAATATTATATTAGGACTGGACCTGTGCCTTTATCTGTGCGATGACTACTGACCCAAAGTAATTGGATTCTCAAACGGAATTGACTACGAAACTATTCCGGATGGCCTAAATCAATTCAATTACATAAACTATAGAATTATAATTGAATTGGACCTCTGACATAAATCAGTTGTCCGAACTTTGTACTTTACTGACCGAATTCGAAAAGGTATTCTGCAGTCTATATACAAGTCATGAAACAAATGTATGATCATGGTGTTTTCTACTGCTTAAACATAAAGACAAATTCAATTAAGTTATTGCCATGTAGCTAACCTAAGCTAAACATTCTAAATAATCTAGTTTTTAAGAGTTTACATTCGAAAAATTATCCTGATGTTGACATTTTCTGTAAACATAAACCACTTGATTCCGTTCACAGTTGCCAATTTATTTAATATTTATTTAAAATTCCTGGCACACACGCCGTGTTAAAAAGGAGGCGAAGAAATCCGTTGAATGCAGAATAAGCGAAATTACTTGCAATTTAACTTCGAACTGCTATAGAAGCTGTGCTCACGAAGTATATTTTATCTCTGACGACACAACGCCCACACTCTGTCAGCCTGCCAATAGCATAAAGAGCATAACTTAATGCGCTGCGATCGACGCGACGGTCGTGCAAGGCAAAACGAGAACCGAATGAATTAAACGTTTACTTTCATTTTAAATCGCTTCCATACGTAACTTCTGTAAACCGAAACGTATAACATTAACCAGCTATGCGAAAATAATAAATCAAATAGAACTACCGAGCCCTAGATTGATATAAATAAGCGCACGGCAATAAACATTATCTGCTTTAATATGAAAAATGACCGTTAGACAACAGATTCCGATATCGTTGTGCCGTAAATATATTTAAGAGTGAAAGGCGGGACCTGCAGTTTGTTTAGTGGACCATTAAACGTGCCCAGCCATCAGTTGCAATCAATGAAATGGAGGCCGAGTCTTAAATCGGGTCTGTATTGAGTGGGTTGGCGCCAGAAGGTAACACACGTTCGCCATGTTGTTGAAAAATGTGTGCACGCTTGGAAACCGCTAACAAGCAGACCGGCCAATTTAAATCATTGCGTCAACGTTGCGATTTATCAAAACAATATTGCATTCTACTCCGCAGCCGATGACAGTTATTTCTTTTCCTCAACTCGTATATTAAATTTGTTCGATAAACAAGCTACCTAGTAAATGAAATAACACCTTTAAGTGCGAAATTGCTAATATTGTGGCGGTGACAGTAATTACTTATAGCCTGAACACTGAAATAGGGGAGTTAGGAGGAAATATAATGAAATCGACAAGCGTCGACGTCTATAGCTTAATCTTACTACTGGTTAACTATTCACCAAAAGGTTAAACATGTTCATTAAGGTAACAATCCACGACCGTCGAGATTAACAATGTAACTACGGGTTTATTAAATTTAATTAGATAATTAAAGTGCGTTGTAGACTAAGAAGTAACGACGGTAGAGACGGTAGCGACAATTATATTCAAGATATTATATAATTCTATTCTAATTCTGTTATAAAAAGATGAAACCTACTGATAAAAGGAAGTTTCAAGGTATTTGTTTCGAAATAAATATTGAGATACGCAAAAACTTCGCAACAGTTTTAAATTCTTCAAATCATTTGAGCAGAATCACAAAATTTCAAATATTTTCCGTCTCCATCTCACATTTTAAGATAACAAGTAAAAATGAAATAACACAAAATAAGTTCCAATTCAAATCATGAAGGAAATATTACCTGTTTATATCTGATTTATATAATTATCCGAATGAATGTGGTTGACCGCGGCGACAGATCGATGCATTTCAAAACGAACACATTCCAGACTTGGCTAGATAAGATTGCATTTCACGTCCAGATTACATAAATCCCGACTTTGAACCGGGACTCCCACGTACCCGCCTAACCTGTTTGGTGTAATTTAACCTGGATTAGCGGCCTATCTCGCCTGTCATAGATGGTGGAGACAGGTTCCTGCATAAACCTGCTAAATTAGGGTCGGTGTGTTGAGATTGTTGTAAAACTTATCATTCGATTTTAATTTCCTGTGGTAAATATAAAGAATCAAGAATTTAGAAATATTATAAGAGTGGTCACTTAATAAAATAATACCAGTCAGTACTCGAACAATAAAACGACATACGAAATAAATTGCGCTCATAAAATATGTTTTGTTTTTTGTTAAATCTTATTAAAATTTGCCAAACCTGCAACTGATTGACTGCTGACAGCTTACTGACTTGATTTTGATTGATATTCGCATTATTTCCACACAGAATTGATGCGGAAGTCTAATCGATTCTCATATTTCGAAATTAACTACTTAGATCTACTTAGAATTTAGATCTTGTCCAGATAAACAGACAAACATAGGAAAAGTTAATCTTGAGACAGGAACAAATGTACACGACAAAGAAGATACATATTACAAAGCCAACATAACGCAGACTTGTTGGGACCACCCCAACAATTTCAGTCGGTCCCTTGAACAATATTTCATCGTAATATCGCCAAGTAAATACAAGCACTTTACAGACGCTTTAGGCGGACACAGGCTAGAGTTTCTAGTTTAAACTAATATCATTAATAACCAGTATGTCAACTCGAAGCGAGCCGATAACATTTGTTAACATCAAACGATACTGCAAGTCTGCAAGACAATGCCTTACGTACTTTGACGATATTTCGCTAAACAAGAATCGTAACGTAAGCAGTATCAAGTTACAATATATCACGATTTAATACTTAAGTTGACAGCCAACAAATGATCTGTTTAAAGAACTAATGAGCTATATTAAAATTATCACAGATCAGCAATAAAGTAATTGTTTCAAACTATTCGGCACGTAAAGGCGTGTTTAATGTGACTGATAGAGAATTAGGAAATTTAATATTAAATGTAATTTGATCATTCAGAAAATTAGTTAGGATTTTAAATATAAACTTGTTATTTTTATTTTTAATGTAAATTGAGCGCAGGCTAGGTATATTTAGCGTCTTTGAGTATCCAAGATAAAAAATGCGCTAAGTTTAGCGTAGGGATGTTTTAAGCTCCGTAACCGAAAGACTAAAGACATTTATTTACAAAAACTATAATAGACATGTAAATAACTTTCAATAAATTAGAGAGTTAATACTTAATACCTAAACGTTAGTTCAAAATGCAAACACTATTTTTATGGGCATCACTCCTCAGGCACGTGTTTGCCTAATTTTATGAAGAAATAGATAAAAGAGTAGTACCTAAAATTAATTAACAAAGAAAAATACTCACGTGAGCCGCGTATCTTATCTAGAGAAACGTTTTTTAAGTAGCTATAAAATTTCACCATCGCGACATTCAAAAAAGGCTATATCTGTTGCGATTAATTTATTGTTAATAATTAATATAGTTTCCTTATCTACGGTTATCAATACGTGACATATAACACGAGACTTCAACAAACGAAAAGTTTATCTATAAAGCGCGATGGATTTACAATCTTCTTGCTAAGACATAAGAACCATCGAATTATCCAACATACAGGATAAGTGCAATTTTAGCACGATAATAGTTACGTAAATATATTAATACGAACGATAGGTACTGCTATATGTTACTCTTTGAGTCTTAGTAGGGTCTTCACGCGGCACACATGGATGTATAAATTATTTTCATTTTGTTTTTCTCTATTATATTTAGGCTATAGCTATATATTATATTAGGCTGTGATAACATTTTTTTGTGTTACAGTGCATTATAAAAATTTTACAAGTGAGTTGAAATAATTTTTTTATACCTTTATTGTCCTTAAATAGAGAATTTTGTTTACTTTATTTTAGCATAATATATAAAGTATTCAGTGATATTTACAATAAATATAGAATCATTATTTTTGCTTTCGCTTAATTAATTACATATTTTACTTTGTTACTAATATGATTCTAAAGGTTTATTAAAATTGTTCTTTGAGTGAATAAAAATCAAGGTACATTATATATTGTTGCTACCGTCGCACCAGTTTCTACAATTCTAATCAAAATCTTATAGTAAATAATAGGCAGATTATTAAAATTTGAATTTCCGAACTATTCTGTGGTGCTAGTTAATACTAACACTCTTTGTTGTATTTAATATGCATTACCTTCGCAGAAAGGAGGTCAATGCATAGAGAAACTTAATGCAGGGCTATCTTTTGATACAACAACGTTCTACACACAGTCTGTTTGTTTTGATGTTCTTAACAAGATAATATACTAACTCTATTCTTATCTCAATGATACAAATTAATGTCATTTGGAATTATTTTATTAGGTACTAGCTGTGCCACGCGGTTTCACCCGCGTTAAGAATAGTAGCGTAATGCTTGATAACCTATAATGTCCTATAACCTTCCTTATGAATGTAGCTATCATATAGAAAAAGAATTTTTCAAATCGGTCCAGTAGTTTCGAAGCCTATTCAATACAAACAAACAAACAATCAAATCTTTCCTCTTTA
>DWQL01000579.1:0-14441 GCA_018231265.1 Noctuana haematospila | reverse complement strand
CAGTAAAGAATACTTTTAGAGCCTGTAGCTGATCTAATAGATATATGAAAACTTACCTAATTCCCCAAGTTTCTCAAAGTCATCATCACTGAGTTCTCCAATCTTCTCCTTCTGGCAAAGGAATACTTCTATTCTCCGCCTCTGTGTGTCATCCATCTCAATCTGTTCCAGCCTCTCCGTGAGGGCTTCTATACTTGTCTTTGACTTCCCAGCTAAGCCCTGCCGCCTGATAAATAATATAATGTGTAAATTATGTAGTAATAGGGTAGGATAAGCACTGTGTAACAACTTGTACATTAGTCATCTTATATACTTTATACCACAGATAAGGAATTTGAATTTGAAATTGCTAATTGGTTTCATTTCTTCTACGTAATATTGTGTTGTGTTTATACAGTATTATATTATATACAGTATTGTGTTTCAAGCAGGATATCTTTGAAGCCTGCAGTCTTTGTTTTTTGAATTAATTATTGTAATGACATGCAACAACTTCTAAGTTATGTGTTTTAAGTGATTAAATGTCATTAGCTGCAATATCAAAAGAATATAATAATATACTACATTATGACAAAACCTGCATGCCTAAGAGTTTTCTATAAAAGTTTAAAAACGCATGTAAAGATCACAAACCCATGCTTGGACAGTTAGTTTTCTCTGAATTTGAGTTATCGTAATGGCATGCACCAATGACTAATCTAAACTGAGTTGTGTGCATGTCATTAGCTGCATCAACGAAGGAAAACATTGTGACAAAACCGGCATGCATGAGAATTCTCCATAAAGTTCTTAAAAGGCATTTGGAGATCATGCTTCGATAGCTAGAAAGTTTTGTTGCATAACATGGTGCTGTGGGTTGGGCTTTCTTGTGTTATCTGTTATCATTTATGAGGACTATAAATACTTTATTTACAAATTAATATACAAATGCAATTAATAGATAAGTTCACAGTGTATTGGATAGCTAGTTATTACGTGAGAGCAAGTAATAGTATTGTGTTAGTAATAATGTTAAGATACATTAGTTATAAAATCTAAATAAAAAGACAAACCATGGTAAAAAGTAGGGTAGTAAAATTCTTAGTATCCCTACAGTAAAATTTAACTAAGAACGTAACCAATATTTTACAATGTATTTGGTAAATAATGAGTCAAATTGAGTCTCATAAAACACATACAAAAAATATCACTTAATAGTAGGTAACACTTACTCAGAAGCAGTGGCAGATTTCAGTTGAGGAGTCATATTAGACGGGGTAATTGCCGGGGCTGTGTCTATAGACCCTGGTGGGAGGGTCAAATTCAACTTGTTCTTTGACATCTTGCTCATCTTCCCCTCGACCTTACGTCACGGCATTTAAATAACAAAAAGTCCCTTCAATTATCGCACCTGCGTGTAGTTAACCAACTCAATGATTTACCTTAGTAAACATTAAAAGAAAATGCCTTAAAAAATTCGTCACTTTCTTCAAACCGCGATTGCGATGCGACATGCGACGTCTATCTATATAGGGCTAGGGATGCGACCAAACCAAACGATACTTCACGAGATCACCAATGGTTTTAAAACATTCAGTAACAAAACATCGATTTTTGTTATAATACTTCAATTTATTATGGAATTCTAATTAAATTAATAATAAGTTGACAATTTAATCAAACAAACTTCACTAAACAAATCACCACATCTACATGCTAATGAAAATGATGATAGGTATTTCTTGCAGAATCTGAGAAAAAAACTATCCAACTGAATGTTAAAGATTTTATTTGATAAAAATATAATGAACTAGAAAAACTGTATATGATGTTAATATTCTTTTAAGGTTTTAATATTTTCATTTTGATTGTACTGAAATATCGATATCTGCAAAAATATTCGATACCTTTTGGGACCTCACATCCCTAAATTAATACATAAAATAATGTTGCCATTTGCTGCAGCGTTTATTTGTCATTATGGTTATCACAAGAGTTTCGATCTTAAATGTTTCAATAGTAAAAATACTATTTCCCTAGATTTAATTATATTTTATATGAATACATATTAATATACGAAATTATAATATATCTACAAATATATTTTTTATTTGAATTACATACAACTTTGTGTATTAATTTAATTTTGCTCAGTTCTTAACATAACATTTTAAGGATCGGTTATGACTTGGGACCCCACCAAGTAGTAAATATTGTTTGAGCCTCATTTTATTGCACTCCATTAAAGCATAATAGAGAGTAATTACTCCATTAAACATTTCGTTTGCATCTAATTATTAATAACTTTTGGGTTTCATAAAAAAAACACATATTTCATAAATTTGATAATTATATTCCAGCTACAAATAAACATTAAAAATCTGCTAATATTTACAAAATGTCGTAAAATTTAAATAACTTGAATACAAATAAAATAGCGAAAGGTACAACAAATAATTAGAAGAATTCCTATATCGCAGTTTTGATACGTCATATTATTAATTAAATCTGGTTTGTTAAAACATAAACAGAACTGCTTGATATCCTTGCATAAGAAATAACACAAAAAAAATTTGAAATACACTCAGCGTCCATTAGGCAATTTGCAGAAACAGTTATGTATAATATTCACGTACATAGTGACTCCTAGATAAACTTGAAGCCCATCCGACATTGGCAATAAAAAAAGTTCTGCTTATGATTTAATCTTAGTCAAAAACGAATTAATGCCAAGCTGATTTTTCTTAACCTCTGGAGTGTTCTTTTTAGGATCGTTTTTAGCTTTTCTGTTTTCCTTGACATCTTGCTTAGATTTCTTTTTTTCATTTTTAGGACTCTGTTGTTCAGAGTCCAAGGCTGGCTTTTTCTTTTTCACTTTTTTCTTCTCAGCTTCATCTGGTTCAATGGTTGGTTGCAATAATGGAGTTGGATCCTTCATTATCATTGACAGTTTTCCAAAATAGTTCCATAGAGCGTCAACACATTTTTCTGGTTTGGATCCATCACTATTCTCCCATAGCAAACCATACAATCTAGGTTTTAGTTTTTCTGTTGGTTTCTTTAACTCAAGTTCAAATTCATCTTCAAGGTATTTCAGTCTTGCCTTTTGAGTCTCAGGCGATAAGGACAGCACATCATCTTCATCCATTGTGGCCTCCTAAAAATGTTTTTCAATTTATTAAATGAATTAACAATAACTATATTGTTATGTTTTATATGTATGTTAGTTTAGTTACTTTTGTATAAAGTGTCTGATGGAGGAGCGTGAAGGTGGTGGAACGTGGTGGAACTCATCAGTAGCTTATAAATATACAACTATGCTTATAACTAACCTCATCACTAAGATATCCATGTGGCACAAACACCTCATTGTCCACCTCATATTCATCAGCATCTTGTTCATCTTCACTGCCTGCAGCGCTTCCGTCGAGGCTTTCTCCCTCTTGCTCCTCCTCCCAATCATCATCGCTATCAACCTCGTAGTCTAGATGTTTCTGGAATATTCCATGGATCTTAGATCTATATGTGGTATAAAATCTGCATGCTTGAGAGTTCTCTATAAAGTTCTCAATAAGATTGTGAATTTCACTAAGCACTTGGCCCTTCTCATATTTAAAGGAGATCCAAGTCCAGCAGTGAGATACTGATGGGGAACGGTAATAATGAGGATATATGGAAGCGTTGTTACTCATGAGACTGAGATGGTACAAACAAATCTATCAACCTCTACAATGGCAAAAACAAGACTTACCACTAGACTTGCTTCACTTGTTTATAAGGGCAGAGGTGGTACCTTCCTGCTTAAACTGTGCCAGTACTACCATTTAATTTATTAATGATTCATGAATGATTTCATTTTATCAACGTATTATATCAAAATATATTTATGAAATAATGATAAAATATTATTGACAAGGAATTCGAATTTGTACAGCAGATAAATAAATACCTGATCTTGTTGAAACGGTTTTCTAGGACTAATAAATGTACTTTTCTTTCGCCAGGTACCCCAGTAAGGAGGCCGTCGATTCTCGTGGAAGCTGAACAACTTTGGGCGTAGTTTCTCCCGTACAGTAGAATCACATGTTAAAATTTCACCTGCACCGTCCATCGGTGGCAATTCATCTTCTGAAATTGCAATTGAAAATATTAATAAAATAAAAACATTGTCGATTTGAAAGTAAAATTTTTAGTTTATAAAATTTTTATAAGATATACAATGGATATTAAAGATTATTTGAATATTATATATGTACAGAAATATTTTAAAAATTAGAAAATAAAAGGAATAGCGGGGGCTCTATGTTCGGAAATTAATTTTGAAGTGTATATATTATGTAACACTTTCATTAATTTAGGTACCTCATTTTAATTGTCACTTATACACTAACAGATGGCATTCAGCTTTCAAAGCCAAAATCACGATACTATATTTATTCACTCGTGTACCAATAAAACGAGTGTGCATAAGTTTTTGTTCACAAAATGAAGGGTAATTTTGTACAAACGAAAACTTAACATCAAAAATTGTTTTAAAAATAGAAACTTACCAACAATCATAATGTCATCATCTTTGTCCTCTAGAGGCCAAGTCCTTCCAGAAGACAGGGGTTTATTTACACCATTTTTAAGACAGTCAATGTACAATGAACTCTTTGGAACATTCTGCTCAATTAGTACACATTCCAGAGCTTCTTTTTTTTCATCAGTCAATTTAGTTCTGATAGTTGGCGCCAATCTCATATCTGATTTGATAGCAAAGCTTGACAGAACACTGCTCCTGCTAACAGGTCCCACTGTAGCTTGTTCTTTATCAACTTTTTGTTTTGGTACAAAGAAGTTGACGAAAGCCTCTGCTGCTTTCTTCTTCTTTTGTTCTTGTTCTAACTTCTCTAATTCTAACGCCTCTTGCCTCTTACGTTTGTCTTCTTCTCTAGCTTCTTTCTCTTTCCTTCTCTGTTCTTCTTTTTCTTCTTTCTCCTTGCGTTTTAACTCCTCCTTCTCTTCTCTCAATTCTAATGTTGAAAAATTTAATGGTGGTAAAAAGTCAATGAAAATGAGTTTACAATCACTACAGAAATAATAAGTTCGACATAGTTATCCACTGTGTACTCTTTTTACTTTTTTTTACATAAATAATGCTTCACACTCACAGCCCCACAGTAGGATTCCCTATATCGTGGGTGCCATGGACACATACAAAAACACCCAGACCAATAACAGAAATCTAAATTCATCACTTAAATTTCTGCCCCACCGGGGATCGAACCAGGAACCTTTCAAATGGTGGACTAACGTGGTAACCACTACACCACACGGGTTCTCAAACAAGACTTTATTATATTTCAAAAGACTTAATAAGTTACTATTAAAACTTACTTTTTTCCAGTTCTTTCTGTCGCTCCTTCTCCTCTCTTTCTTTCTTTTTCTGTTCTTCTTTTTCTTCTCTTTCTTTTCTTTTAGCCTCTTCTTTTTCTTCCCTCTCACGTTTCCTTTGTTCCTCTTTCTCTTGCTTTTGTTTTGCTCTTTCCTCTTTTTCGTGTTGTTTCTTTTTATCTCTGTCTTGCCTTTCCTTCTCCCTCTCTTCCTTCTTTTTAGCAGATTCTAGTTTCTTTTGAATCTGTAATAGTAATTAAGTAGTTAAAATCTTATTCTGTTATTCAGAGGGCAGTAAATGAAATTTACCAAAGAAACCAAATCTTATCTAAAATGGGACATTTTCTTTTGACATCATACTTGCAGCTCGTATCAATAAGCCAAGCTTTAACACTAACACACATTAAATATCTTGAATACTACTGAATACATTATGACTTTTTACACCTATAAAATATTGTATACTCATTTGTAGAAATATTGTTTGCCGTTTGTGGCAGAACATAATATTTAAACATTGTAACTAAGTTAAAATCTATATACACCCTATCCCTGTACTATATTCTTACAAATTAAGCCAAATGATAATGACAATGATTAATTAAGTAATATACCTGTTTAGGAGTTAAGCTAGTGTTTGTTTCATTTAAAGACACATCAGCTTGGTTTTTGGTAGCAGAGGAGCTCCTCATACTGCGTCTAGGGGTTGTGGCATTGGAACAAATGGAGTCGTCTTCAGTACTTAACTGCGAGGCATTTAACTTATCTGCTTCTTTATCCTTATTCCGAGTGCTACGTTTTGGTGTTGTAATTTCAGTCTTTGATTCTGGTTTATCAAATTCAACCACTTCTTCTGTGTCACTTGCTTCACTATCTGATTTAATACCATTTTCAATCTTCTCTGAATTTTCTTTGTCTTCATTGTCTGTTTTGTCTACTGGCGCTTCTTGTTCATGGTTAGAATCTTCTATGGCTATTATTTCTTTAGTTTCATTGACTTTTTCACTGTTTTTCTTGTTTTCTTGATCTGATGCCTTATCTGTGTCTTCTGTTATGTCATTAATCTCTTGTGGACCCTCTGAGTCTACTTCCATGCTTTCGACACTTTTGTCGTCGCATTCTTTAGTTTTATCGTTGCATTCAGGAGGTTCGACAGAATCCACAGAATCAATTGTAGTCACTGATTTTTTACCTTTCTTTTTCTTTAACGATTTGGATTTATGTTGCTTTTTTTTCCAAGCGTTATCAATTAGTTTGACAAATGGATTCAAACATTTATTCACTTGAACAGTTGCATCTGTACTATCGTCGTCACTAATTAGAAGTATTGGTTCCGTGGAATCATTTGATTTAGTGACTTTGCCAACTTTTGTGACTGGTTCGGGATCAGGCGCAGAAAGCTTCCTTTTCCTTGACGAGGGCGTATCAGGTTTTGGGGAAACATCACTTATAATCTTGAATGGAAGACGAGCTTGTTTCAACTTTTTTTTCGATGGTGTCACTTCGTCATTCTCCGGTGATTTCGGAGTTTTCATCTTACTTTACACTTAAAGTATTATTAATAGTATATTTATGAGATTTTAATAGATATCCTAATGATTTTAAGCTTAAATTTAAGTTAAAAACAATCACATGTCGACACAAAAGTTTAGTACGGTACAATTTGTTTGACAGAAATCGGAAAACGCGGGAGTTTGAGTTTAGGATTAGGATGTGTTCAAAATCTTTAGATTCAATTCACAATCCTTTCCAACAAAATTGTATTGGTCAAAAGAAGCGAGATTTGCAATTAAAAAATTATAATTTTTATAAAAAAAGACTCCATGTTTTATGAAAATAAATGAATTATAAAAATATTTATAACATTATGTATGAAAAATGAAAATAATATTGAATTGAAAATTATTGGAACATAAATTAATCAAAGTGCTCGATAAGGTTTCTGAACAATTTACTATGTTGCCAACTTCTTAATTTTGTTGTGAGTAACCGTGATGTCCGTGTTATATTTATTAATAATCTGCGATCCTATGACATATAATAAAAATTATTTAAATGTATTCACGAAATAAAAAGAGAATTTTTACTAAAGTTTTATTTAATAATATTTTTCAAATTTCACAATTTTTCATTACGCCTATAAAAACTTTTTAAAGTTTAAACGGTATAGTGCGCGCGAAAATTTAAATTAGGAACGAATCAGCCGGTCGTGCCATATTATGATATTGACAGAACAGAAATAAAAATTGTAATCTTGTTTTATTTTATGATTGAGTCATTGAGTTTGCGTCACTGTCTTGTGTAATTTTAGCATAGAGGAATTATTTTGATTTTATGACTATTATAAATTTTCGAAATGCCAAAATATGACTTCAGAGATATATCGTTGGGTCTGCAAAAATTACGAGATTTTCTTTTGGGAAGAAAGCATACTCTTCATGGACGATTTCCGCCACTAGTCGCACCCAGGTCGATTCCACCACCCGACATACCACGGGGGCCAGAGTACAAGTACTCGAAACAGTACTACTATGAGCGACACGCGTTGAATTCTGTAAAACCACCCGTAGTAGCGCCAGTTGCCGAAGGACCGCCGGTAATGAGGGATCCGACCCAAAAGGCCGGTGTTGGTGGTATGCCACCAGACTCTGTAAGAATTTCCTTAAATACCTCCTACCTAATTAGTAGAACGGAATACATAATAGTACATAAAGTAAATTCAGTAATGTTTTATTTGTTACCTATATATTCTTATATAAAGTAGCAAACAGACATGTACACCACCTGATTTTAATTGATCACTGCATGGATATACTTACGATTTTAATCATAGTACTTACGAGTATGTTCATACTAACGGAGTACGTACCTACATAGAAACTACGAGTACTTCTGATCAATAAAGTTTCTTAAATAAAATATCTGAAATCCATCTGGTTTTTATAGATTCAGGAATTTTCTTGGTTTCAGGTTTGCTTCAGCTGTGTTCCAATGCCGGGAACACCTTGGTGGTGGGACGGTCACTGTTACTATGACTATGTACCCGACCCATGCCCACCCTGTCCAACTCCAGAACCTCCTTGTTGCCCACCTTGCCCACCTGCACCTGATCAGAAATGCTAAAACCTTCACCGGCAGTGAATGTGCTGCCTTATCTATAATAAAAAATAGCTAAATGTAAAACATTACAAGAATGTTTCAATATTTTAAATTATGTTCGAAAAAAGTTAATTACTATAGGTACTAGCCTAAGCCCGCGTTCCGCGATTTCGTCTGTGCGGAGTCGAAGACAATCGGGTCTAGAGAGAAATAAAAAAAAGGAACTACCTATGTAGTCGATTTGTTTCTTTATTTTTTGTTTTCACTTAATACTGGTTCCTGAATACCCATTTTATTTTATACCTTACCTCTCTTGCTAAAGTTTTTAAATAGGTATGTGTTCAAAATATCAAATGTAGCCTGTGTAGTCTCAAGACTGTAAAGTTATTTGATTTTTATGTCAATTATTAATTAGCATACTTCAGCCACGGTCACGTATTCCCACGGCGTCTTTTTGTTAAGAGTTACGGGTGAGGTGAATACGCATAGGTATATAGGTATCTAGTTATCTACATAATAATGTCGTAAATACATAAATGCTAATTTGTTTTCAATATTCTAATCACTTAGTAAGTTATAAGTACCTATACTTACAGACGTTACTGACCGACTTCAAAAAAAGGAGGTTTTCAATGCGTCGGGATCTTTTTTGTAACCTACTTATGTTTACATTAGGGGCACATTACATTACAACAATAATAATATGTAAACTTAACACCCGTTCATTGTGTTCATAGCGTTATTATTTGAATTGATTGTTGCATTGAATTAAGCCGCACTTGGCCAACGTGGTTGACTAAGTAGTAAGTAAGGTCTTACCTCTTCTCGTACCTATTTGAGAAGTAACCATTTTCTTTCACTAAAAATAAGCGGTAATTAATTTTGTGGTTATTACATTACGCACACGACATCGAAATAGCGCGATGTTTGAAACTTCCACAGCTACAGCTAGACTGTTAAATTAAATGTTATTGGGTTGATAAACTTCTACTTAGGTATTGTTTTATAATCTGTGGTTCTCCCAAATTACCTACCTAATATTCGTAGATTAGCTTTAAAATACTTGTTGTTATTCGTAGGTAGGCTTGTTAGTCTTAAAACAATAGGTAGGTACTTTTACCTTCGAACAGCATAATATATACGATACGTGCCCGAGTGCATTATCGGCCGCATTTTACTTGACAATGGCATTATTGGTATTCGTCTGTAACGCCGGGCCAAGGTCATTGTGATGTAAGCAAAACATGTTTGCATGTTGTTATTGATGGATGGTGATGTTAGTCGAAAAACAAAAGAAGCAAGAAGCTTGGTATATTTGTTAGGTATTAACAAGAAAGTAGGTTTTACCTGACATTGCCAAAATTATACTGACTTAAACCATAACCAACCCACGGACATCAACTGTTCTACAACAACAACGCTTAATAAAATTACCTGTAAGTTAGGATAATTTCACTCAGTTTTCAGTTCTGTTTTTTTGATTTATTTTAATAGGTACCTAAGTACCTATATCACACAAAAATTGGAAAATAATGGATAAGAATAACTATGGGGTAACTTGTTGTTTATTCCATACGTTGTAGCTTTTTTAAAACTTTTAAGAACTCTAGAAAATTTCTGGATCAGAAATGAAATTACTTGCCTTGAAATCGAATCTAGGTATACCTAAGCGGATGAATTTATGAAGTAGGTGCCAAGCAATGTGATTAAATCAATAATTACCTACTACGTAATCTACGCCATTACAGCACAGCATGAAACGCGACGTGAGTCTCTTGTCTGAGAAATTCAATAGGTAGGCAAATACCTACTTACTTTGAGAAGTAGGGAGGCATTCTACTTAAGGGATCCGGTGCCGACCCTTAAAATTCACCGAGTAATCCCTTTCCTCATTGCTGTAATGAACGATTCATGAGATACCTATAACCGGGAATTACGATATTGTGAAGTTTTTAAAATAAAAATTAGAATACATAGTAAGTTTTTACTTCTGTATAGTACTGATAGGTGGTTACCAGTCATGGTATCACTACTGGTAGGTTTAAGTGCGAAATAACCCGTGTAATTACTTATTTCAGATGCCGTTTGAAATTATCCTCCCTACAAAGTATAGGTACCTATAACACTTCAGACTTCAGTATACTTACTTCGGGATGTTACTTATAGTATTATAGGTATATCTTATAAATAACATATTTAGTTAGGCAAAGTAATTTCGGCGAAAAAAAAAGGATTCAACAGGTAATCCGATAAAGTGGTTAAGTTAAGATGTCAAGAGCGTTCATCTGTAGTGATTAGGGTTAATCTGTGAGCGACGTAGGAACGCTGAGAACGCGGGCCGCAAACGCGCGCGGCGGGTCGCATCCATCAGCGCATGATCGAGCTTCGGCCCGGCCGCCTCCACTGGCTCCACTCAGTACCTCCGCCGTCTTTCTCGCCATTACACGCCTCATCTTTATAACCGCTCCACCTAATATCGCCCCCTGTACGACTGAGGCCACCTTCCATACGAAACGGGCCAATAAAACGCACCGTAACATCATTTAGAAGCTATGGCACAAATTAAACACAACGCGGAGATTCTCAGCTTCAAAGACGTACAGTGACTGTTTGTTTGAGTTTAGTGACGCTTGTTTGGGATTTTATAGTGGTTGTGACTGGTGCCACCTGTGTTGTTCACTTTGTAAACGACAGCTGAAGTTCTACAGCAGTAAAGATGAGGCAAGACAGCGATACGTCCCCGCTGGCCGCGAGAATAGTCGAATTCAAGAGTGACCCGGAGAAACTCCGACAGGCCTCTGAGTTTGTAGATCAACTCATTCAACAAGCCAAGAAAGAGGCGGAGCTAAAACAAAAAGAGAAAGACAGAAACAAATTCGTAAGTATAAATGTATATTTTTCCCGGTAAGGAAAAGTGATATGTGGAATTGATAGGGCGGTAAGTGTTGAACAGCCGTAATAACTACTGCAGTAGAATGCAAAAGACAGCTTGTTCAAAATAGCATTGCTATTTTATTTTCCTAACTAAAATTCGCAGCAATAAACATTTCTGAAGCTATGCATGCTTTCCACAGTTTTCAAAAGATGTTTTCCGCGATGTGCAACAAATCAATAGTCTCATTCAATTTCAATCTTCATTACCCATCACGGCTATAACCATTAAGATTTTAAATAACCTAAGTATCTATAATTAAAACTTCCTTACTTCTACTATAATATGCATGAAAAAATCAGAGCAAAGTAAATCTTTCCCTCTTGAGTCTCAAATAAATAAACAATAGCAATATTTTCCACACTATTCACATTTCTGATCGTTATCTTGGCATTGCTTATCAGAATATTTGTACAGCCTCTAAGCGATATGTTTTTGTGAAAATATATTGGTGTTCATGAGATAATAGTGAGCAATCGGCTTACGTTTATCTGATAAAAATATTTTGTGATGAACGTTTTGGTTTCACTATAAAGCGAATGGAAGTTTGATCGATTGTATCGCGTTGGCATGTACATTCAAGTTAATGGCCGAGCTTGGGAAATTCAAAACAATGGTGTTAAAAGCAATTTTAGCAATTCAGAATTTTATTGCTTTTATAATGAACACGAACAGTCAATAGTTCTGTTCATGTGCACTTTTGACTCAGACCTTTGTTAATTTTACTGCATTTACCAACTTACGAGTACCTACATAATTTTGAATTATGTCTTATCCACACAACGAGTTCAGTACCTAGTTAAAAAGGATTTACCAGTGTACATATTACTATACAACATGTAAATTTTTTCTCATATATTATGTAGGGTTCTATTTTTTAAGTTCTATTTTTATAAGTATGCTAGTAGTACTTAATAGCAATCTAATGAATAGCTAAAACAAGAACAATATTATAATGTTATGTGATAGATATACCTACCTACAGTCTACATCTTATTTGCCTTCGTCTATTTAATAGTCTTAGCTACTTTTACTTCCAACCTATTTTTATTAAACTTTTTTTAACTAATCGTTTAATCACTTTAACTATCGTAATTGTTAACTTTTCTTGAAATCTGTATCTGTGCTAGCCGATATTTTACTAAGTACCTATTTGAATCTATAGGCGATTTATTTAATTACCAAACGTCTTACGGTAGGTATATAAATAGGTATCTATTTTATAAATGTCCATAATAGGTATTATGTAACATTTTATTCTTGTGAGTCTCCTTAGCTTATCATTTCTAGATTTAAATAATTACCTAGTAAGTTATTTATTTACGTAAACCACAGCATGGCAATCCGAGAGAAATGACAATACATCGAATTGGAGCGCAATAAAAGGTTCTATAATTCCATTTGGGTTTACTATGAATCCTTAATTGATATTGACAGTTCATAACGTATGAAGAACAATTTTGCTCAAACGCGTTCTGCATTAATGAAATTATTAGAACGTGACTCACTGGACCGATAACGTTAACTACGCTTTAGATACCCTGTGGATTTGACCCTCATTATGACTCGGATTACGTGCATATACCTACCTACGAACATTTTATAACTGAAATACCTACTTAGATTCTTTAACTCTTTCTTTACGTATTTGTATTATCATTTACTGAGGTACTATATCATTTCAGTTTTTGAGTTTAGTAAAAAACTATGTATTATTCTGGAACATACTTAGGTACCTACTTGATAAAATATTTCGGCTATAATTCGTCTTTTTCGACATCGATTGACTTTTGCTAAATATTATTGTTATTACGTAACATGAAAACATGAAAACCATTAGGTACTTTATTCGTATTTCCTACAGGTATTCGTTCGTTCCTTACAATTTAATTAAAGGGAATTGAATTGGAGAGTAAAGAAGCCTACGGACTTCAATTATAAGAGCAAGCGAAAATAACGAATGGTAAAAATATCCATCAAATATTTTAAATAAATTATTTTTCAGGCGGTTACGTCAGATCAATACGAATTACCTACTTCTTCTATTGTTCATGTTCATTTACATAAATGCACGAATGAAAAAATGCTTTCAGCTTTCAGCTAGCAGCGTATGTAATTATAATTATGTATGCTACTTGTGTCCGGCCATTTGTAATACAGATCTACATTGGTAGATAAAATTAAACAGCCTATGCCAAAAAAACAATTGAAGCGTTCCAAAGATTATTAAACTAATAATTATGAAGATTCTTAATGAGTAAAACGGATTTCTTTGTATCTGTAACTTGTAAAACTTTGTATCTGTAGATATATTATGAGGACTGAGATGAGGCTTAATTAACGTATTTTCGGCATCCACCCTCTCCAATCGAAACAAAGGAACTTGCCACATTACGGTGGCATAACGAACAGAGGTGGTACCTCCGCTCCGCTCCTAAACTTACCGAAATAATAATCAAAAACCTGTAGGTACTTATGAAAAACATCCGGCATCATAAACAACATCCAAATCCGTAATATGAATGTTTCCGTGAAAGCGAGGTAACGTTAGGTAGGTCAAGGTGCATCGATTTTCAAAATTGACCCCCATACTAGATAGTAGGTATATACTGGCGAAGTATTAAATATTATGCCTGACCTATATACGCTGCACTGCTAGCGCTACTGAGGCTATACATAGTAGGTACATCAGTCGCCAATGTGTCGGTTATGTTATTTTCGGCCTAACTTCTCCGCACCTACCTGTAACTTTTTAATATTATTTGCGTTCTCGAAAGGGTTGTGAAGTCCACCAATCTGTACTGCGTTAGTGTGGCTATCCGTGTCTATTACAGCCTATCGTCTAAACAGCTTTTATATTTCTAATGAGACCGTCCGCGTTGGGACAATAACGGTGGGGGCGTGAACTACTACTCTACATTTTCTGGTACTCGTAGATACTAGAAAATATAGAGTAGAATTCTAAAATCTTTGTGCTTCAGGCTCATGGCGTGTACCTACGTTGCCGCTCCATACATTATTAAAAATATTTAATAATAGGGTAGGTTAAATAAAC
>DWQL01000578.1:0-14448 GCA_018231265.1 Noctuana haematospila | reverse complement strand
CACCGAAACACAAATGAATTGCTTCATTAGCTTCACGGCAGACATGGGTGCAGCGGTGGTACTTCCCCAGTCGAACCGTACAAGTTCTACCACCTATTAATTGCCTCCCCGGGATTCAAACCCAGGGCCCTTTGAATGGCAGACGGGACGATAACAGTAACCACTATACTAAACGGGTTGTCATATTATATTTAAAGTTTAGTTCTTGTAATATATTAAGTATATTTAAAATATTTTACGATATTATCACGATTATGTAATGTTCAAGTGTATGTGCAGGAATAATATTGACTAAAGCCGAGAATATTGTCCGCGTACACAATGTATGGACGCATCATCGTTATCATAATTAAATGTGTTTTGTGAAAAAACTATTACTTCATCACGGGTAAAGAACCTCTTGTCTTCTAGGTATTTCCTGATGGCACAGTATAAATACGAACGCTTCGTCCCTTGGCCATCATTTTAATTACAGTAATCAATCACTCAGTAACGATGTGTAAGGCGTCGTTCGCTTTGTCAGTTTTAGTGGTGGTTTTAATTACGGAGTCGTCATGCCAAGGATATAAAATTATCCGACCGACATACAGGCCGCCTCCTAGAAGACCAATTATTATTCGAACAGTCCGAGATGTATCCAAATACGAACCTCTTTGGCTGAATAAGGGTGATATACGCACTCCCGCTACTGGTCACCATCCGGTCCTACCAAGATACATTGACGACGTTAAAATACACCCTGATAGGAGATACGCAAGAAGTTTGAACTCTCATGGCGCAAAACATGGCGGTGGTCACGTGATTTCTGGTGATACGAAGCATACTGGACCGACGCATCCGGGGTATAATCGCAGGCATGTAAGAGAAATAAGGCTGCCCTTCAATCCCCTGCCCAGACCTCACAGGCCGTTCGACCCATTCAACCCAAATCCGCGCCCTGGACCTCGACCACTATATCCAATTTACGCCAGGTCAGCGCGGGATATTCACGATGAAGAACTTGAACAAGAATCATAATATATTGATATTCTCCAAATTAAGCGATGCAACAATGAGATGACTGTTTTCGTATCACTTTGTTAAACCTAATCCAAAACCTTAACCATTATGAATTTTACTAAATAAACAAAATAATAGCAAGATTTCAATCTTTTTTTTAATATCCTTTTATTTATGAGTATGAGATAATTTTGAATTCCAAAATAATTATTGCAAGGAATATCAATTAGTTATTTATCTATTCATCACGTTGATTTTTAAAGTTTTCTTAAAGGAATAACATAAAACATTCGGTATTGCATTATGAATGTTAATACCTATTATGATAATAAAAAAAATGTTGGATTTTAAATTATGTTCACACCTCAGAAACTTATATTTTGTTAAATTCATGATTGTTAGTGTTTATTTGTGCGATGGCTGCCAATAAGTATTGCTTATCTATATTTTTATTACTCACGGCTTAGGGATTTAGGGACTAAATATCTACCATAGCCATAACTACTTATTTTTGGTGTCTTTGGTGTCAGCACGGGCTATGAAGTAAAATTTATCTTTTCGTTTGAAATTTAGTTAGATTTTAAATGAGTTCCTGTTTCTCAATTTCAAGTTCTTTTTTTCATTTCTGAATTTTCATTACAAACCAAAGCATGAATACAAATATTTTTAATAAAAAACAAGAAGCTACAGTAGAAGTAAATCATACTAAGTTGACGATTAACACATCTTTTTTATTGGATGTTCTAATATTGTATGTAGATACATCATTACACCACATTTTTTTTAACAAAAGTTACAAATAATATGGTACTTAATTTTTTTATAATAGATCGAATCCATTGTTAAGACCTAGGATTCTATTAGTACTAATTATGCATTACGACGGTTGTAACCTGGATGCGTCGCTCCAGTATCCCTACTGCCACCTGATGTGGAATGACTGCCGCCATGGTGCTTTGAACTGTGTGAATCGAAGCTTCGAGCGTATCTCCTATTTGGGTCCATCTTCACGTCATCTATGTATTGTGGTAGGTATGGATGATCGCCGCTAGATGGTGCACGAGGGATGTTCTGGTCTTGGTAGAGCCATAACGGCTGGTCATTCACCTCTCTAATAGTACGAATTAAAGGTCCTGGTGTTCGCGGAGGAGGCCTGTATGTAGGGTAAATATTATGGTATCCTTGGCTCGAAGATCCAGTTACCAGTACCGCGACTAAAAATGCATAAGCGATTGTAACTTTCAACATTGTTACAGTTTTGAAGACACAGTTGGAATGACCCCGAAAGATTCAAGGCGAGTATAAATACAATTTTATAAGGAAAAATAATACTATCGGGTACTTCACCGCAGATATCTGAGGAATATTTATTATTTAATTTACCCGCTATAATATATATATATATATATTATTAAGTTTCCTTCTACAATACACGGCATTATAGAAGGAAACTTTGAAATGTTGAAATTGATAGGCATGGGTTTGATTTAGCCCGAACATAAGAATTTTACGTACATAATAATACTTATGTTTAAAGGACTTTAGAGTAAATAAGGCCGTAGTAGTACTACGTTCTTTAGCGCACTGTTAGAGAAGTGATAGAAAAAATGTAAATTCGATACCTAAACTGTTTATTTGTTTTGTAACATAAGAATAACAAATAATAAAATGGTGAACTTTCTTATTTATTTTTTATTTATTTATTGTTTTAACCTTTATAGTAAAAACTTTTAACGATGAGTACAATGGCGGTCTGTTTTTATGAACAGATAAAGAAGTTTGATTTATTTGTCAAATATAGCTTTTGGGTGGGAGGCGAAGATTTCTTATCGGTAGTATTTTGTAAACTTTTTCAAAAATTCCGGGCTTTCGCAACACCTAATTTTAAGATTTAGCTAGTCTATCCTTAAAAAATTTTGAACCCTGACTAAATCTGGGATAATATTATTTTTTCTACGTAAATTACCTTTTAAGTAAGTCAGAGGAAAATTACTACCTATTCTTATCCAAGCTTTCAGCCTCCTCTTTACACTTTTACGCTTTTTGTGGTTGTGCTTCAAAAAATCCTGTATTAAGAATTTTATTAAGTAATTAAAATAAACAATCGTGAAAGATATAGGGGAAATAACCTTATCTAGTTTTCTTATTTACATGTTACATGTCAAAACGAGGTTATCAGAGGAACTTGCACAATAGTTCTAACTTCATATAATATAATTAACAATTATTGATAACTCGGTATAACTCAGGTCCCAGGTTTATTCCCTATTTTATCTTCAATAAGGTCAAATAATCACGATTCTATGTGCAGTATAGTTTCAAGTTTTCCTTCTTCTGATGTATAAATAGTGGTAATTCTTTCAATTACATCTCATTATAAACAATTCCTCTTGCCGTGTTGAGGTGCGGAGAAATTTTGGTTTAAAAATGTTACGAAAAGCATTTATATTTGCGATTTTTGCGGTCGTCAGTAACGAAATATCATGTAATATTCAATTCCCTGGAATAAGAAAGCCGTCGCATCGAGATGTAATCATACCCAACTGGAACCCTAACGTTAAGACTCAACCGTGGCAACGTATTGGGGTAAAATCTCATAATAAACGAAGTGTTGAGATGTTTGATAGCATTGAGCATGGTGTTGTAACAGGCGAGGCCCTTGACAGACAGCAAAGGTTCAGACGAAGCCCAAAATCTGTTGAAGCGTTAGATAGCCAGGAGAGATTCAAACGTAGTCCTAAGAGTGTGGAGGCCTTTGAAATAGATCAAAGATCTACCGAGAGAGTTAAACGCAGCCCTAGAACTGTTGAAATGTTTGATAGCTCTGAGCATGGCGCTGTAACAGCTGAAGCATTTGACAGCCAGGAGAGATACAAACGCAGCCCTAAATCTGTGGAGGCTCTCGACAGTCAAGAAAGGTTCAAGCGTAGCCCTAAATCTGTCGAGGCTCTCGACAGCCAGGAGAGATTCAAACGCAGCCCTAAATCTGTGGAGGCTCTCGACAGCCAGGAGAGATTCAAACGCAGCCCTAAATCTGTGGAGGCTCTCGACAGCCAGTAAAAGCGTGGAAATATGAGCTCGATTCGGTTTACTAAAATATTATGTAATATGATATAAAATTATATTAACACTTGATTTTCTATATTTATATTAATTAAAGGAAAGGCGAATGACTTCGTTAATCGACATCCTTAATTTCATCACGCAAGTTAGTTTCTTGACTTCAGTCACGCGAAACGAGTGATTTTTTTTCACAGAGTGTAAATATTATGACCAAAAACCACGTAATTATAATATTTTATTTATAATAAAAATATATTTACAAGTTTTCACGGTTTCATTAAGTTATTTTTATTGATTATTAAGTTACATATTTTATTGGTTATTTTAATTACTTAGGTACTAGCTTCCGACTGCTGCTTTCTTTTTGCCTAAATGTCCTAAGCCTTATAATATGTGGGTACGAGTATTATATATTTACGAACCTTCCCTAATATAATAAATGTGTATCATTAATAATAATGACCCATGAAAATGTGTGCAAAAAAGTACCTAGAAGTATTCAAAGAAATCTGCTCAAAGATTTTCTACTTCATTTTTCTGACATTAAACTTCTGGTAGCTGCAACAAAATAAAACTTAAACTAAATTACAAACTAGTTAAAAGTTATGACTATGAGGTCGCGAGTAAATTTCACGTTGTAACAAAGTAGTAGGTACTTAAAGTAGTAGTAGTAAGGTAATAAGTAGTTAATCTTGCAATCACGTTAACAACATCATACACTTATCCATGGGATACATAGACCATTCTACGAGTATATTAGAAGAACAATATTACTCTTTCAACCTATAAATAATATCTATATGATAAAGATATTATCTATCAGGCTAAAGTTATACTGTACAGTTAATCATTTGTGATTTTACACTTGATTTTAAAGGAGTGCCGAGAGATTTTTTCCGCCGGCTTCTTTCTCCCGGCCTACCTTAGCCAATAGAGCGCCTAAAGCCGATGTACTGTGTTATTTGACATTCATCGAGTTTATACAAATACCTTATGATGAATAAAAGTGTTGTTAATACTAAATAAAGATTATAAAAGACTGAATTAACCATACATTACTTTTGTATGAAAAGGTAAAAGCTGTGGTCGCATAATTTAAACCCAGTCACTGGACACGTGTGCAGGTAATCCAATTGCAAATATTCGGACAGACCCCCACAAGGCGACGGCTGCGGGATGAATTCCAAATTAGTGCTGCATAGAACTGCCCACGCTTCATTTTCAAAAGCCTAACTCTACACTACCTACTTGTCTGTACATAGATTCGGGTTGAATTCATTTTTCAAACTCATAATGTTATTTGCCCACAATAAAAAAGAGATGGATCTTTTTCAAAGTAAAAAAACATTATTAAATATTCGCACCTTTTCTACACAGAGTAAGTGTTATCTTTCTTGCGTGTATAGAATATTTTTCGAGTAATATTTATTATTATAACAATAAATTGCTTCATCTAGATAGATAATTGAGATAATAAGGTATAACACTCCTGCCATTATTACTGGAGGAGCTAAAGTCCCCAATTAGGTGACTTAAAAAGTCTCAAAGGATTAAAAGTAGCCCCTGTAAATTTATTTCCATTTGTCACCTTGAATGTAACTCTTGGGTACCTAATTACGTGCCGCTTGCAAAGATAAGAGCATGGAGCAGGCAGTAGCGGCAGGTTAATTAAAGGAAGTTTGAGAAAAGCGGGACTTGCACCAGTTGACATATAAAACCGCATCAAAGTTTTAGTCGATATAATATAATTTATATATGTTTATCAGTTGTCTGTTTTTTTTTGTAGTACAGGATCCACCTAATTTACGATCAGACGACCGCTGTGCAGGAGTTCCATTTGAAGTTGGACGTGTCGTGTTGGGTGTCGTTGAACTGCACTGATCACTATATCTACATCACGTGGCCTGCATGCCTGTTTTGCAAGTAATTGTCCTACGTACCCGTATTTAAAATCTGTCTATTTGTAAGGAATAATATGAAACTATAAAAAATCAGTTGGTTACATAATGACAATATTTACAGAAAAATGTCCAGTAAAAATCAGCCACGCCACAGTACCTAAACAATATTTTTTAAGTTTGCAAGAATTGTTCACTGACGTACTAGTAGGTATATAATATAATATGTAGCAAGATTTTTCTCTCTGCTTTCTCGCATAATATTCTGCAATACATCATATCGCTTCATTCCGCTTTACTTCTCAAGTGGAGGATGCCAAGACCGCTCTTTAGATATAAAGTTAATCGACCACTGAGGACCGCAGAGATAAATTTAAACTGAAATTTTTCGCTGCAAGCGTAATGTATGCAGACCTCGATAAGATATGAAGTGTATTTTAGAATATGGGAGTTTATAGTTGATATTGGACTTCCATAGCAATTTGTCTGCATGCTTCTAAATATGTATATACTTACTCGTTTTGCACCACAGTATGTATATGTATATCTGTAACAGTCGTGCCGAAGACATAAAATAAAATAAAATAAAAATAAAAATAGCCTTTATTCATCCATAAATCATCTTTTATAAAATAACACATTGTAACCCGTATAACTTAAAATTATAATTTAATTCAAGATAAAATTTAAACATAGGCCGAAGACTTTATAAAAAATATTGTACGATAAATTTTACTTTACAAGTCAATTATAACCTATTGAAATTACATAATTTAAAAAGCAGTAAGTATTTAAGTAAGTACCTAATACAAATACTAAGTCAGTAAGGACAAAAAACTAATAATATCAAACTCATAGTCAATTAAATTGAATTATAGAAACGTTTGAGCAAAGGCGTAAATATACACAGATTGATTTTCAGCCTGAGGCGTGAACGATAAGATTAAACTTGAGCTGTAAAACGATAATAATGGAGAAACTTCGAAAATGAAAGATTTTAGTTCACGCGAATTAATTTTATTAACTAGTGGCTTCGTAAAAATATATAGGAATATAATTAAACTAATATTCATCTTCATTATCAACATACCCGTATGAACACGGACCTCCTCTGAAATATAAGAAGACTTCAGAGCGAGTACCACAGTCACGTTATACTTATGAAAATTCTCTATACATATGTTAAAGAAAAATATTCTACAAAATTACATATACAAAAGTTAAAGAAAACCAACATTTTAATACTTATAACATCATTACCCGTAGTCATCATGCAAAATTACTTTTACTAACTGTATCTACATTCTGCATTCTATTTTATAATGAAACTGTCTTAACTGTCATACCCACTTCATTAAAAGTTGATATGTTTTGGCAAATAATTATTTTACGTAAAATTGAAAACCTATTTCTCAAGATCAACGAGTTTGCTATTGAAAAGGATGTAAACAATATCACGAGGCGTGTAGATGTAGGTAATTAATTTTTAATCAATACACAGTGTATAAGCACATCATTTCGTTGTCTTAGTTGTTATCGTTAAATAGCTATCTTTTGAAAACATCTGATTCAAGTTGGCTTCTGACTCTTAACTTAAGATCGATATTGGTGTAGCGTAACGTATAGACCATTGACTGGAGATCCTGGAGATTCATAGTCTACGTTTTTATTTTACTATCTACAATCTACATTACTCATTGTGAATAAACTAAGAAAAACGAGATCAAATATTATCTTAAACATTATATTTTCTGAAGTTTACTGCTGAACAAGCGAAGTTTGAACGTCTCAATATTTTGATCTCTGGCTCTCCGTTCAATCGCATTTCTCAATATTTGCATATAGCTGCAGTACCCTTGCTTTTACTGTGATCCGTTTATGTAAAGAGAGCTGACCTCAGGACTTCTTAAACTAAATCACCTACTCTATAAAGTTTTCAAAAACCTATTTATATAATAACTTATTTTATGACAAAGTTATGTAAATAGTTAAGAATGTTATATAAATACACAGGTAAGTACAAATATGAAGATGTTATATACTCGTATAGCATATTAATAAATATAAACTTTGTTTTACCACTGAGTATAAATCTTACATGTGTTCTGAGGAAGGTCAGACTGTTTTCGCTTCATCCACGGTAGAAGTTTGAAGAGCTCATGCATAAAAATGACCACGGAAGCGATAGGTATATATCGTGTCGTTAAAGAGTATATGGTATTAATTTAGCATCCAGTTTAATAATTTATCTATTAAATCAAAATAATAACTCCGATTTATTGAGAACGACTGTACAATATGGTCGCCAGCGTCTGATTAAAGAGATAAAGTTTCAAGTCTTCCTCGGTCGTTATTGGAACTTCTCGATTACACATAATTGATTGCGACGCTGCCCTCACCCTCGGCAATTATAACTTTTGCGAAATTATTAAATTGCAATAACTTAAATAGCTTACCTTTCTTTCTATTAATATTAATTATTAAGAAGATATTTTATAATTTAGAGAAAATGGCCGCAATCTTATTAATTAATTTTATTAATCGATTAGTGTTTAATTTTTTTTAAAAATAGTTCAAACTATAATATAATAAATAAATATGTAGTTCAAAAGAATTGTTATGTTCTGCATCAGAGCAAAAATTATTTTTCACAACTGTTTAGATTATTTAGATAAAGTTATTCGAAAATCTACTATTGCATCACGATATTAATACACTACAAAAAGCATTTTTTTTTACTAACTAACCCACTTAGACCGATAGTGAAACGTACAATCAGATTTAACTGTTTGATTGGAAAATTTCATAATTCATACAGCGAATTAAATTAAACTTTCGGTGTGCCCGTAGTTAAAATTCAAAAGTTCGTTTAAAAATAGCGGACTGTACGAATCCAACTCATAATCGAATCGGGTAGAGATGGAGTTCGCGTTTCAAAAAGTTACATTTCATGAACCGTGTAGAGAATGCAGTAACATTTCATAGGATAAAGCTAAGCAAGCTTTTTAGTAGTAAGTAATGACATAGTCAGCTCTGACAGCTAACATTCAAAAATCTAAATTGGTATATTTTTACCTAACTTTTTCACTGAATGGCAGTTAATTCCACCACAATCCGTGTACTGCAACTGTTATGCATTTATAAATATGATGTGGTTTTAATTTATTACAATAGGTAATTT
This sequence comes from Noctuana haematospila, assembly GCA_018231265.1. Lineage (NCBI taxonomy): Eukaryota > Metazoa > Arthropoda > Insecta > Lepidoptera > Hesperiidae > Noctuana > Noctuana haematospila. The sequence goes on along the minus strand of DWQL01000578.1, from coordinate 5,307 downwards.
TAATAATTCAATTGTTTTGTATCGTTTTGATGAATTTATTCTGTTAGTGGAAATTACACGCACCACCACCTCCACCTATCCGCATGGGAGCGGCGTGGTGGAGTATGCTCAAGGCCTTCCCCGGTTGTGGGGAGAGACTCGTGCCCAGCAGTGGGACAAAAAAAAGGGTTGGAGGCAAGTAATTACAAGGCATTACGGTAAGTTACAACAAACGTTCCATATAAAAATAAATGTCTATATTCGTGCAATAAGCAATTTGCACAGGCATGCTAGCTCCTATGCTCACAATGTTTATACATGCACCATCATTATATAGGTTGGCTCCTAAGTAAACTTCCTTTAATTACCACTCACTAGCTACGAGCATGTAAGCCGATGGCTCGGAATCTTCAGTGAATGTAAATGCAGTGATGAATAGTCCTTTTGACATAGGTTCTATAATGGAAACAAAAGGTTCTCACATAGATTAGAGCATAGTTCACCAAAATACAAATTCCGCTATGTTTGCAAATGTAAACTTGACGAGTCTTGATGACCCGAATATAGTGGTAACCATGCCGGTCCTCCATTTGGAGGGTCCTGTGTTCCTAGCCGGGAAGAAGTTTAAATGATAAATTTAGATTTCTGTTTCCGGTCTGGGTGTATGTATAATTGCTTTTGAGTGTGTCTATGGCACTTATAACACTGAATCGTAATAGGGATGTGAGTATTAGGCGATTTTTTCCTTTTCTGTAGACATGTTAACATATATCCAAATTATGCTGGTACAATCTGAGAAAACGGAAATAAATGCGCAGAGTAGTTTCATGCAGCGCTACTTTGGGATTCATTCCAGTCATCGCCTGGCAGAGGTTGGTAAAAATATTTTCAATTGCATTACCAGTACGCGCACGTGTATAGTCGCCAGATTGAAACTTTGTTTCAGACATTCGTTGTAAAGAGAGCAAAGACACTTACCGTCATGTATGGTTGAAGTCAAGCATAAGACAACAGGTTTATGTTAAAGAATTACGATTTAATATAGACACACACAGTTTTTTACCTATTAAATGTTAAAAGCATAGCAATTTTTCTTTCACATAACTAATTTGCGCATCGCAGTGGTTACCATGTTTAATGGAAACCCATCATCATTCTCAAATTGGTATCTAAACACTGTTTATATAATTGTTACCGATATTAACAAACTATAATACTTTATAAGGTAGAATGTGAGCGTATATACTCGCAATAGAGACCCTAATTTCAACAATGAGCGGTACTCATTATAAACAATATGAATAGAAGTTTTAATACAGTGTCATACCTACTATGCCGCATATGTACCATCTACGCCTGTGAGAGCCTGCGAGGGTTATAACTACGTATGTATAAGTATGTGTAAAGTTTTTAGTGAAAGCACCTACAATACTTACCTCCATACGCTATGGCTAAATGGACTATCATCCCAGCTCGTACAACGCATGAATAAGTCATAACAAGTGTGTTTAGCAGCCATTAGGCAGCTGATGGAGATTGAGTGAGGGGACTTGAGTACTACAATATGTGTGCCACACACACAATACACAACTGTCAGGAGACTTGCCAACTGCACTCACCTATGCTGTTTATTAACGCTTAACTACATATGCTTTTTTCACTGTTTCTAAAACTGTTTATTATATTGTTTTCTGCAACATTTCATCAATTTTTGAAACTAAGGGTTTCATTGACGATCAATTTCAGTAGTTGTCGTTGGTGAATTTTTTTTAGCACTTATATAACTAAGTACCTCGCTGGTTTAAGGCATTGTCACTTGTTAGTAAACTACTGTTTAAAATATACGTAAAGACCTAAGTTATAAACAATTAAATTAAACATAAATACCTTGTAATTTAATTTAATTTCGTTGAAAATATCACAATGTCGATTTAAACCGTTTTACGTAAAGCTGTGTTTTACACTATTAGGTAGTATGTACTGGTAGATAGGTACTTATATATCAAATACGCAATAAGACCGGACGTAATTTGACAAATCCCTAAAGATTGATGCGACGCGAAACACTTTTCCTAAAAATAAGTGTAATAAAATAAATCGTTCTTATACTGTCTGGAATATTTTTTGGTAGCCAAGTTACGAGTATATATATACTACTCGTATACTTATAGTATACGAGTAGTTATCCATTATGGCTTTATTTAATGATTTTCTAATTCTAAATATTCTTATCAGCTATCGATGGCATCAGCAGGGTCTAAAAATATACTTATCCACCTGAATATTTTACAATCTTACACGCACATTTGCGGTCAATACCTTCCCGTGGTTCATGTTTGAAGTTCAAAAATATAAAAGGCATCACAAGGGCAAAAAGACTGATGCTGGTTGCCGAGTGGTTGAACACAAGCAGCTCACCCGGAAAAAGTTTTAGACATTTCTTGCATAGACTAATAGAATGGAAAATCCTTAAAGGAAAATCATTTTGAAAGGAAAGGCATACAATTTATATTTATAAAAGTACTAGTTTTCGCTCTATTTCGCTACATTTGCTGCTTCCCTCACGGTAAATTTTTCATACACACACGACACGATACAGTTCTATAAATATTAATGTTCAGGATATTTAAGGGGAAAGAATCAGCAGAAATGTTAGTTGAGAAATACGTAGGTGGTAAACTTAATTTGTCTATGGTAGAAAATATACTACAAAAGTTATAATTTGGCCTAAATTTTTAGACGTTTTATGCTGATTTCCTTTAATGGTACATACGAGTATATGCATGCCAGATGAATGAACAAAATAAGCATACTCTAAACTCATTTTTTATGTAATAGAATTCAATATAAAAGATAGCTGTTATTTTTCCCGTCAAAAGCTATTGTAGAGTAGATTTAAGTAATAAAAAAAATTAAATTTCGGCTACTTGACCTACAGTCGCCAAATAATTATATAATTATTGTAGACCCTAGTTGCCTTCGTACTTATATAAGTTTAGAACTCAGTAGAGTGAAAATTTTAGTATAAGAACTCGGCAAAATGTTGTCTGTGATGGAGCGTTTATTTAATACACTTTATTTAACAACGCAGGTGTTGGGGAATCATTATGTTACGAGGGCGTCATGATGATACTCGTACAGTGCTTGCATATCCGACAGCGGACAGATTGCTGTTCAAGCTCGCTCAGCTAATTAACAAACTATATTTTACACTAGCTGTGCCATGCGGTTTTACCCGCGTTAAGAATAGTAACGTAATGCTTAATAACCTATATTATAGGCTCTATAACGTTCCTCATGAATGTAGCTATCGTATACAAAAATAATTTTTCAAATCGGTCCAGTAGTTCCTGAGATTAGCGTGTTCAAACAAACAAACTCTTCAGCTTTATACTATTAGTAAAGAAAATGTGCAACAACACAAGATATATTATTATACGAGTATGTATATATTCATATAGTTCAATAGATACCTACTAGCAGCTTTGAGCTTACCCAGATTTTGATCGGGTAGGCGGTGCGGGCAAATCTTAAGTTTTAATCAGGGGGATTCTGTAAGTATCCTGTCTATCAATATCCTGATCCAAGGTCAGCGATAGCTCCTCCGCTCCTCCAAGTTGAAGGTTAGGTCTATTATATCGGTTTAGCATATACATTTAAATATTTACTGAAAACTTGTTCCAAGTTTCGCTACAGAGCTGGTAATGCGCTTTAAGGGGGGATCTCGGCGAATTTACATTCTGTTTGTTCTGCAATGTTAGCACTTGAAGAGATTTCCATACATTGACAGTACTGTAGCATGTTGTTTCTAATATGGAAAGTTATAATGCCTCGCCAATGAATAAATTATTTGTAAACAGATACGATTGCAGCTTCATACTTTTGCTACTCCTTACAGCAGACACACATAACTTTTTTAAATGCACTAAATCTAACGTAGATCATTTATAGAATGTATGAATAAAACTTTCTTCCATTTCTGTTATGTCATAATATTTTACTATAATAATGTAAGTAGGTAGATGTTCATAACTGCTCAGATTTTTATTAATATTTAAAAAGAAGGAAAATTTTCAGAAAAACTTTTTAGCAAATTTGCAAAATCTCAAGTCATTGCAAGTTTTCAATTACGGACCCAAATTGATTGCGATGGTCCTTCCTTCCTCATTTATGAAGACTTTAAAGTGTGAATAATTAAAATTGCCATCAATATACTAATAGCATTGCTTTCCTCTGCAACGCTTTCAAATAATTTAATACTGCGGCTGAGTTAGCAGGTCTCTTAATTTAATTTAAATTGCACCTACTGATTTCCACTTCCTGAATTGTAACCATATTTTTACATAAAAGTTATGAATATTCATATTATGTGAATGAAGGCCAACACGAAAATTACAATATTTATTTTGGGCACTCAAACATTCTTGCTATAATGAATCGTAGGTTCCTACATTCATAAATCCATATCCATTGCGCATTATTACGGCTTCGAAATTCATAAATGAAATTGATTTCACTCATTAAAATTCTCATTGGCAATTGAAACACGGGCTCTGCAATCAGTATTTGCTCTTGGCTTAATCGGAAAACTCGTATTTAATACAAAAGATTAAATTTAAACATTCAGTAGCTTCGCGGGGAAAATTCGAAAGTTTATAAAAAAATAACTTATCGTACGATTGTGACACTTAATCGAGCGAGCTTGGGAAAGGACAAAGTTCGTGCGGTAAAAAGTTAAATTGAAGAAACTTTGGGACCTACTAAGTACATAACGGAACGGTATAGGATTGTTTGCTTCAATGGACTAAACCGAATGGATAATACTCGTATATGAAATAATCAAACGAGTAGTTCTCTCTAAAATCAACCAAGGTTCCATTTTATATGCTAGAACATCATTGATCCCAGTGAGTCCTGGGTGTTTAGTCTATCCTCTAATCCCAAATAATAATAAAAAAAATATAAGGATACCTAATGTTAATTAATCACAGTTACCGATTTACCTATGGACATGAGTAGAGAAGTAGCTTTGCCAATTTTAAAGAAGAGCTCTTCAGCTGAATTTTGGACGTAATCTTTGTTAATGTTTCGACACGAAAATTATTCTACAGTTGAGTCATGCGACATGCGAAATTACGTCTCAATTAGATTCGCGCATTGGTCACCGCAATAATTTCAGATGACGCGGATTTCTGTAGGTAACTTATTGCTAACTTCTATTCACCTAAAGTATTTGATTCACATACTTCATATTATTATAGGTATTAATAAATATAAGCTATCAAACTTTATCATACTATTGTTAAATATATTTAATCGACAACCCAC
>DWQL01000577.1:0-14450 GCA_018231265.1 Noctuana haematospila | reverse complement strand
TTATTTACGAACTTCAACTCCAATCGGTAGTAGTAATGCCATACTCCGTACCACGGAGATACCGTCATGCCGCGAACTGATTTTCAAACTGTTTACAAAGCCCGTCTTTCAAGACGTCTGCTCGAAGTGCGTTGTAAATCAGTGGATTTACTGCCTCGCACAATGGTCATTTAGGCAAGTTTATTTTAATATTATCTGCGACTGCTTTGAATTTCACTTCGCTGAGAATGCGGAGAATTTGGCACAGGAAGCTGACAGTACCGTCGAGAGCGCATTTTTTTAATGATTGATGCATAACTACTGCGCTCAGGTACAAAAGGTGCTTAAATTATTTTATTTGACAACGCGTGTAGTGGAAAGGTCACTACCTCTTGTTGCCAATAGCACGTGTTGAATGTTTGTTTTTAAATTCAATAAAAGCACTTTGAAGTTTTTACGCCTGCCTCTATCACCCACCTCCTTACTACAGACTTATTTATTGCTTCTTCCAAGAAACTAAATTAAGTGTTTATATCTAGAAACATTCCTAAATTCACTTTAAAATCTATTTATATTAGTCAGTCGATTACTTTGGGTACCATCAAATTACCTGTGTAACCGTTTAAGTTATTTACTTTTAGCATGAAGTGTTAATTTTTACTTAAAATAATTTTAAATTATGTTTTTCTCTAAAATCAGTAAAATCCACTAGCATAACCTAAGGAGAGCTAATGGTAGGTAGTTATACCTCAATATCTACGCCAGAGTCAAAATTACATTAAATATAATACCTACGCGTAAAGACTTTCCTTATTCCGGTATTTTCGTTGATGATATTTTGTTTAGTCTATCTCTGCCTTTAAAACGTTGTAAAAGATTGTGTTTCATATATAATTTTGCCAATGTGCAATGTGCTATATTCAACACAATAGATAGTAAATTTGAGTGATGGAATGAATCGACTATTTGCGAAGTTGAATGAAACGTTAATGCACTCTATTCTACATTTGTGTTGGCGTGCTTTTGTACCTAATGTGTTATCGAATTCAAATCCATTCAATAAGTAGGTCACAACCCTTGCAAGTAATTTCAACAAAATATTTATTATATATAATTCTGTTCCTATTATGTTGCTTATTATTTTATTATACAGCTATGGTCTATGGCTATGGTCTATACTCTATAGTGATACTTTCAGCAATATGGTGCTGTAACTGCCGTCGCAGTTATCAGCTTTTTTATCATTGTATAAAATTAGTATACCTACTAGTTAGTATACCCCATCACCAAAAGAATCGCTGTAGAGCTGTGCTTGACCCTACTTTTAGTCAAAACTCCTACTTAATTCAAATTTTTGAAGACATGCCTGTTAAATGTGTCTTTGTTCTTGGTACCTATATACCTTCTTCTAAACAATACATTTTCTTAGCTTACAGATATGGCTACAGTGTTGAATAATACCTAAGATTAAAGAAACGAATCAATAATTTCATAACAAGAATAAGAAATTGTCGAAATGTTGATTATATGCAAGAGAAATGAATGTTAACTATTTAAATTTAAACTTGTCTTATTTATTTACGCAGGCAGGGCCATCTAAATATTTCAGTGGATACGCTTAACAGGTATTTTAACTATTTTATTTTAAGACTACTACTGCTCCCATTCTCCCACACGTGAAAAGTAATACCTACGGATTCACACAGGCGTTCCATATATTAAAATACCTATTGTACATACTCTGTAATTCTTGTAACTCTACACTTATTCCATCACATGATTCACATGCCAGGCATTCGACTCAAGATGACATCGTTCCAAAATTATTCTGCTTAAGTAATGTTAAATTGAGTGTTAACTCGCGTTTTTTTAATAATGAATAATATTTTTCACGTGTAAAAATGCATTTCTCGCAAGCAGATGCTACATACATTTACAAATAAATACATACAAATAAATACATACATTTAGACATACATTTTCCCGCAATACAGTATAAATCTTATACTGATAGGGTTAAATGTTTACTCTTCATAACAATTAAAGAGTGCTAAGTGAATCGTTTATTTTTTGAATCAAATGTAATTGTGTAATTCGAGTACATACCTAACTTTTTTTCATTCTTAATCCTAAAATTATAAAGTAAAAAAAAAAAAATGATAAAATATAACAATTGAATATTTAATAATCTTTCAATACCATAGAATATACATAGATGATTCTGGCCTACAAAAGTCAATACGGAGTTGAATGCATAATATTAATAGTATTTTGTTCCGCTAATACGGAACGGCATATGTTATTCTCACAACTCAAGCGATCGATACAACGAGAGCATGTTTACACAATAAATTACTAATATTATACAAACATTGAAATATATTTTATTGCACTATAAAATGGAGAGACGCAGCTTAGTGTGGCTGCCCGCAGCTCGCCGCGGAACGTTTCTGAAATTTATTGAAGGCTACGGATATAAGTATACTTATGCTTATAGGTAATTACGTAATATTTTTAAAATAAAATAAGTGAACCATTTTTCTTTCTTCTTGCCTTTTCCTAGTTTATTTAAGTTAAGGTGGCACATAATTATTTTTATTTTCATTAACAGGACCCTTTAATTTTTATCAAATAAGTTATAACTTCGATTACTAAGTTTTTAAGACCTTAAATTTTAATTTTTAACAGTCAAAGTACTCAAAGTTAAAATAATGAAAATAATAATGAGGTGTTAAAGTAATATTTAGATGATTAACTATTTTTTGGGAGAAGTTTGTCTAACATGAGTACTTTAAATAGCTAGGGGGCTTCCAGTAAATTACTTTATTCCTTAATTTAAATACAAAACATAAAAACATAACGTTGATAATCTCATATTATGTTAACCTTATCTATAAATATTATTATTCAATCATCTTAGGCATATACTAACATTCTATGCATCGTAGGTAAACATTCATTAACATAAAACGAGTGGGAATATTAAATAAAACAGGTGGAAAAAACGCAAATAATTTATTCCATCGACTATTTATAGCAAAATTACATATTTGTCTTCACCTTAAATTTGTCGCAAATACGTTATGTCTTTTTATTAACCAAATATCATACAACGATGACATCAGGTAGGACAGATATTTTTTTCCATCAAGTAGGTACAAATTATAAATATCACGTAAAAAGTTAGACAAAAAATGTGGTAGTTAAACTACACTCAGCGGCACAATTAACCGACCACTGATTTTTGTAAAGATTATTCTTGTACATATTGTTCAAATTATAAATGCTGAATTTATTTCTAGCAATGCGCAGGCAAGGAAAATATTTGACGCTGACAGTGTTTGAAAATATTGTTGGCTTTGTGTAGTTTAAACCTGTATGATTAGGGAAAACAACAGTACCTAATATATTAAATTTAACTAAGTATATAATATATACAGAGTACCGTCAAAACATGGTAGGTACAACACTACTAATATCAAATAAAATACAATATCTTTTTCATATTTTTGTTTGTACTATAACATGGAATTACCTATAGGGGTTATACTCGTGCCTACATCCCATTTCAATAGAAATATTTACTGACAATCTGGCAATCAACCAAAACTTATTTAATTTATATATGTGTTCAGATGTATATATATACGTGTAATGGTAAGAGGGTACACTCTTATTTAAATCTTGATTTTTTGTTTGAAAATGTTTTCAAAAGTGAGGTGTGATATTCTTGCAAAAACATTTAGGTGGAATAATAATATGTTGCATATCAACACACATATTCTTAGGACTTATCCTTATCTATATCCTTATTTTTTTTTTCACTTTCTTAAAAAAACTACGTAAAAATAAACTTGGCATCTTAAAAGGTAATAATATTGAAGGTTAACATACGAGGTAGGTGACACGGGAAAATATATCATCTATAAATTTTGTACCCGTATTAAGCTTTTAATGTCAAACCACTTGCAAAAGTAGATAAATACCTACCTACATGTTTAAATACCTAGTTAAACCTTATCTTAAAATATAAAGTTTCTGCATTATTAAGGCATGTAACTGATGTATGTATGTACCATCTGTATAAATAGCACACGAGTACGTACTAAGGCATGACCACCGTTTGCTTTTCTTAAGAGTTTTGATATAAATTGGCTAAATGTTTGCGTTCTGATGTTGTTTTATTGTCAAAAAAGTTATTTAAACACAATGTGTTACGCAAAACATGATCGAGTCATTAGTGTCATCTTCCACATGTTTGGGCTAGCACAGGCAGATGGTGAAGTCGTAAGTACATAGTGTGTATAGATTACTCAATAACAATTAACCGTATTACGGCCGTTCCCAATTTTCAATCTTGGTGTCTCAGATTTGACTTGCGGTAGATAAAAGTTTATTTGTCCTTGACTAACTTACTGTAAAAAAAGGACGACCGTTAATTTGTCAACACAACACGCTTTGGTTATGCTAAAAGCCGATCGGAGCTGAAATACGAAAACTCAAGCAAACAATATCCGCTCATTATGCTATGCAATATCTATATGCTATCGCTCATTATATTACATACTAGCTGACCCAGCAAACTTCATACCGCCTCCAAATTAGTAATTTATACATATAAACCTTCCTCTTGAATCACTATTGCTAATCTATTGCTGAAAACTGCACATCAAAGTCCGATGAGTAGTTTATAATATCTAAGCGAACAGATAGCGGAAGCGAATTCATTTTGTACTATGTAAAATTAATTAATAGTATAAAATAAAGTAAGACAGATATATAATACTATACCTACTATAATTCCAAGACAACCTCTTCATCGGGGGCCTTAAAGATATTGAGTGGATTGCGCTGGCTACTATAAATACATAACAACTTAATCGATCAATATTTAATCACGCTCACGAGAATAAATATCGAGGCGTATGAGAAACGATTTATTAAGAATGTATTGAAATGAGAGTTCGTAATTTTTGGATAACTGTGAGACATTGCACAAATGTTTTTGTATACGCTTGTATGTGTGTGAAATCCTCATTAATAAACCATTTATTCACTCAAAGTCAGTAACAAAAGTGATCCATTAGACGGAAGACTCATAAATAACGATCTGCACGATAGGCGGCTTCGGCTGATTCGACATTGGGCTCGTGATGTCCCTGATGATTGCTTCCATCGCTGCTTCCAACTCAAGATGAGGCTTACCACCGCTCAGCCGTGGCATTGTTACCTGCGGTACAAAAAATAATTTTAATTAATTCCAAATTTACTTACAATATGTTTACTTTGTATCTACATACAAAAAAACGTGTGCGGTAGAGGGACATAATAATATGATAAGAATTAAGAAGCAATGCTTTTTCGTCAACTCCTAATGAAGGTTATTTCGATATTTAAGGTTAAATTTCTTTATATCTGTATAACGCTTACGCTTTTTCCTTACGTCACGATTTGTACCAAAATCTGTTTATGTAGGGACGCACACATAATATATTTTCCCACACACATACACACCCACACACATACAAACTGTAGACCTTAGTTTTTTTAAATATTATTTCACTATTTTGATTTAATTTCTTTTTGAAGTAAATTTTTTTTTATTGCTTTTCATTTCAATTAGGTACCCTCGTGTTAATATAAATGAACCAAATATTTACTTATTTTACATTTCGTTACGGAAGAATCTCATTCCATTAAAATTTATGAACAGTTTCTACTCAAGGCTAATGTGACGAGCTGAGAGTTATTTAGATTCTTGGTTCTTTGTGATTAACATAGTTATTCTATCTATGCAAGTTAAGTGAATTGCTTAAGCTAATTAAATTCTAATTACGATTTCCTTTAGTCGCTACGCAAACGTGTTACCAAAACGGCTGTTATTATTTGTTTTCTCCCTACTGTACACGCCCTTCTTAACCAAAAATCATTATCTATACATTTTATAAGTTTTCGTAATAAGAAGCAAAGCGGTTGTTTATAAATACTCGTATGTACTATTTGTTGTTTGGGCGATTCAAAAGATCTCAATTTTTAATCGCATTCTCTACTGTATAATTGTCTACTACAGTACTACTAGTGATTTAAATATAGGTACCTAATATACAATATGCCTAGACCATAACTATGTTTGTTGTAATAAAGTATTCGGCGAATTTTCTTAATGGCCACTGGCCGGACGGAACATTATCCGAGAACAGATTAAGATGTTTTCAAATTTCCTTCTAAAACTATACTTAATCGGTTTTAATTGGAAGACGACAAAGTAACCACATTATTTGCCACTGTTCGAAGAAAGCTAGAAGCAGTCTAGGTTGACTGTGGTGAAATAAAAAGTTTAGAAGGAAGGTAGAAATTAAAGAAATATATTTGACTAAACAGTAAATATTGATTTAAACTGCATCTAATGTTAATCTAAGTGCAAGAGCGAATCTACCCTACGAGTGAGAGAGTTGTTACCCACAAAGGAATAGTCAGATTAGTATATTTCCATTATTAGTGATTGACTTAGAGCCAATGACGTTAGATCTGCCCAAAGTAGTAAGTAAGGGCTTATAAAATATAGATATTACTGATAAATAATAATATTTTGAGGCGCAGCTAGTAAATACTCGCTTTTACTACCTAGTTATATCGAAATGCTACGAATTCCGTAGTGGGTAATGCACGTACTACGTGCATTACATAAAAATGTAATTTTCTCCCTGTACAGCCGCAGACCAATCCACATGTATTTATGTGGCGAGGAGGTGAATTTATGTGGAACCTGAAACGATGCGGTTTATCCATAAGATATTTATACTTTACGACTATCTTTAAATCGGTAAAACGGAACATTGCAGCAACATCTATGTAGCATTGACACGTACTCGTATATAGGTACGATCCGATGGATCTCCGCGAAGGCCACGGACTGACGCACTTTTATAACAAATAAAGTTTTATGTCCATTAGATCGGAACTTATAAAAATACATCGTAATATTCGTTTTTTGAGTTCGGAAAATTTTATATTTCTATAGGTATACCTACTCGATAACCGATAATAGCAGACACGATTGTTGACCCCACTTCTTTTAATTCATATATAATTCGTACATAATAGAGCTCGGGTTTCGAATACAGGTATTTAACGAAAAGTGTGTATTTTTCATAATAATATGAGGATTATAAATAAATAAAATTAAACGTTTCACTCCACATAGCATTATTTGTGTCCATACTCCATAAGATAATTACAGACATACTATAAATCCAGATTATTTCTGTATCGAAACAAATTATTTCCGTATCGCCTAGAATTAAAACTCGGACTCTTTAAAAGACAGACTGATACAAGAACTGTTTGTTTGTTTGTTTGTTTTGTTATTGAATCATCAATGAATCATTTTCTGCTTAACCTATTTTTAACCAACCTATTTAAGGGTACATACTAACAGGGATTAAAAAGATCAGTCGTGTTATCCCAAACATTACGGAGCCATTGAAGCAATTTTATGGTGTACTAAAACTAAAAGGGTGGCTATTGCGACAGTTAAACACTCGTCATTCTTGTTTTGATAACGCATGTAAGCTTGCTCGAGCAAGCCCAAACGAAACGTACGTTTTTAAAAGTTGTTTACGCCCAATTTACAAAAGTAGGTACTTAGGTGTATGCTCTACAATGTCAGTGATTAAACTTACAAAGTAATTATTATCTAATCGTAAATTTTTAAAATTCGATTTTACATTTGATATTTATCAATAAAAGAAGTTATGGCGGTTATCAATACTAAAATTAGCTACAACATTGATTAATAATAATACATAAAATATAAAAATAATATACAATTCAGCTGGGAATATGCGTGTATTTTTTATATCTCTAGGTGTCTAGGTATACGATAGATCTTTACATAGTCATTATTAATGTTAAAAAAATAAGGTTAAAAATAATTGATCTAAATATATATATAAATGAATGTTTGTCTGTATGTCATCGATGAACTCAAAAACGACTGGACCGATTATTATGAAAATCAGTATGACCATGTATTTTTACACAGAGGAAAGGAATATGATATGTTCATAGATATAACTCGCCACCAGGCCAGGTTGTTGGCGTAGCAACGCGCGCCGGATACAGCTAGTATTCAATAAAATGATCCATACTGTATGATATAATTTTATACAGCTATTTACTTTAAGACTAAACCATCCTTTGATCCTTGAAGTTCTAACGACCAATCAATCTTCAATCACACCATTTCGCGAGTACATTAATTTGTTTACCTACATGTAAGCAACAGTCTGTCGACACGCCACTGCAATGCACCGGATTATTGATTCGAGCATTCACTACTTGCGAGCAATGAAAAGGTATTTGATGCTATAAGCATATATAGCAAACCTATTGCCTTATATAAGCAAAGTTTCTTATCCAGTTTTAACAAAACAATGTCGACCTTACATCTAGACCAGCTACAAACATACGAATATTTGGGTTTTGTTACGGGTCAAAGATAGAAAAAGCTATTGTTTAAGCTGTATTATCAATGAACTACTTACAACAGTGAGAACCTTCCGCAGGTCGTTATGCAGGGCAGACACGTCGACTCCTCTGCCGGCGTCGCCTAATCTTCTCAACGTGTCTGCCAGCGGGCCGGAAAGCGCGCGCAGCTGTTGCCAAGATCTGGCATACTGCCTCCGCACCAACTCAATGATCGTCGACGTGAGCGCCAGACCGATTAAAATGTACAATGTACACAGCAGCATGAATTTTGGCCTTTCTAGAAATAAATCCTTACGTTAATAAAATCTAATAAATAATTAAAGAAATACCTATTCGAAATTCTTTATACAAGTTGTATGTTACGTAAAAATAACTTACTAGGCACTAAATCGCCGAAACCAATAGTAGTCATTGTGATAAAGCAGAAATAAAATCCATCATAGAAACTCCAGTCGTCCTCCCACATTTTAAAAAGGCCCGCGCCCGCTGATAGATATACGAACAGAAAGCACACCGCCCAAAGAGCGTAGAGAGAACGTTGACCTGCAGGGTTTGCTTCGTAAAATCGACTGCAGCATTCTAGATAAACAAAAGACAATTCTTATTTAACAATTTAACGTGACATCTATAAACAGACACAAAGCAAATAGGTATACCAATTAAAAGCGCACCAAAATATCATATAAAGCGAATTTATCAACAGATTTCATATCTACGAGTATCAAAGACAATGAGCTTAGTGAACAATTAAGATTATTAATCACTCCGGTTTTTTTAAAAAGGACTTGTCTGGCAAAAGAAATTCAAATTTTTGGCATAGGTACCTACTCGTATATTTAATTTCGTCTATACCTATTATATCTGCAGATATAACACAAACTGACAGCACATTAGCAGGAAGTAGGTAAAATTGTTTATTCCCTTAGAGCTACGAACGAGCAGTTTAATATAAATTAATGTTTATTACCAACTGTAATAATGGATTTCCGCAAAGTAACGGCTTGAGTGTATATTTTACGTTACGTGTTTAAACATTTTTACTTACTTGGCATAGTAGGCAACTGTTTAGCTATAACAGACACGACGGTGGCGAAAACTCTGCCGAGGTCGGCGATCACAGTCAGTGTTAATGGTATTCCCACCAGTGCATATATCATACAGAATAATCTTCCCCAAAATGTTTCCGGAACGATATTTCCATATCCTGCATTAAAAATACAAAGCAATAATATATCTATTATTTGTAATTTGAAAATCTGCTTGTGATTTTTTTTAAAGTCCATGGCAATTTCAACAGTCAACTGTCGCTACTTCTAAGATAGGACATGATCGGTATTTGAAGTTTACCATACTCCATAGAATCCATACTCACCTTTCCACCATAAACACACCAATAATATTTTAAGTATATACCTATTTTATTCATATACTTAAATTCAGATTTAACAACCTAATAACAATAAGAGAGGCAAAATTACATTGGCGATTTACAATCTGTACGCTATACACGCGAGTAAATATACTTTCTTATGCTTACATGGTCGTACACACCTATTGTAGTGAGCACGGTAGATGAGAAAAACACCGCTTGCAAAGTACTCCATTTTTCTTCTGATGGGGGAAAGTTATTCTCAATTTCTAGTGCTAATCCATTGGAAGAGGCTTCTTCGAGAACCTGTTAATAAAAACTTATTATACAATCTTTGTTAAAAGTAACAAAACCTTTAAACTATAAGCTTTAGAAGAAAAAAAAAATGCTTTTCACTTTTTTTTGCAGACATACATAATGTAGAAAGTATTATGTGCAGCTTAAGCTACATGCTTCGGAGCGTGAGCATTTTTGTCACACTACATCTTTCTGAAGCTATCTCAGTAATTGCTTAAGTTTAAAAATAAATGCGCGTAACATTGCACTGGTGTTTCCTCTTCGGTTGACCTAGTCTAATTCTTGCAAGCTGCGAACAAAAACTAGCTGCTAAATTTCAGCCAATAAGAAAGAAAGATAGAGAAAGCTGAATAGGCTGGAGTCTAAGGAGGCAAATTTGGGACCAACATTGTTTTACAGAAATAAAAAAGATTTTTATTTAAATACCTAAAATTAACATTAACATAAAAAAATCAGTAGGTAGGTACGTAATATAGTATATTTTTTCTGCAATATGGGTGTAGAATTACAGATAAATAACGGAAATCTATTTTAATTTTACTATATCTTGTGCAATCTTAACGAAATCGTTGGCTGCAAAAATATAACAAAAGTCTGTCACAATCAGTCCTACCTGACATCGTACATGGATGCGGCCAGTTGCCTGGGCAATCACACTTTTTTCCGAAACAGAATAATTTATATCGCTGTTGAAATTTGTGTTGACATGGCACATCCTCAGTCACCATGCAGGGTCATGTGTTTCACATGACCATTGCAAACAATAATCCCTCTAAATAAAATATTATTTAACTTACTTTCTCGTAAACAGCTAACTGATCACTAAGTAATTTCTCTACACTGAAGTCTTCAGATCCATTTGTATTGTAATCAGATACAATGCGTATCAGATTCCACCTCTCCGTCAATAGACGGTCTCTATGATATTCTTGCTTCGCTATTTCTGCTGGGTACTCCAAAGCACGAAATACCTGCATAATAAAATAACCACAATTGAATAGTTATGTACAGTTATTTTCATATAATGATCCAAGTAGAAAGCCATTATGTACCTTTCTTATCATCAATTTTAAAAAATTAAGATCAAATAAACAAGGCAAATAATGCAAACAATGTAAAAAACTAAACATTTCTTCACTTCATTATGATTGTATTATTATAAACACGGTTATTTAAATGTATTATTTTAATATAATTTAAAAGTTTTCAAATTCCTTTTCAAACAAGCATGTAGGTGACTTCTTCAACTTAATGTCAGTTACATTAGGAAAGTTTGAATAGTCACCAGTATTTTTACAAACAGGTAAATACGGGGGTAACATCTTTTGGTGAAGTATAGAGTACCAATCCGTTTCACGAAACCACACGTGGCTTTTTATATCGTAAACACCTGACTTGAGGGAACCAAAGCGTTTCATTGGATCTACATCCAAAAGACTTTTTACCAGCGACTTACAAATAGGTGTCATACATTCGGGAGTTTTGAACTGTCCTTCCAAAATTTTTTCGTACAGTTTCATAGTATCAGAGCTATAAAAAGGTGGATAGCCAGCGTTCATTTCATAAATTAGTACTCCTAACGACCACCAATCTACAGAATACGTGTAGCCTTTAGATAAAATAATCTCCGGAGCCAGATATTCCGGTGTTCCACATAACGTCCACGTCCTGTTTTTTAGTATTTTGCAGAAGCCGAAATCACCCAGTTTAATGTATCCGGATTCTTCAATAAATATATTCTCCGGCTTTACGTCTCTGTGAATTACACAACAGTGATGAAGATATTCCAACGCTAACACCATTTGGGCGGCATAGAATTGAGATAACGGCTCTGACAGATTTCCTAGCCTCTTTATCAAAGTAAACAGTTCGCCGCCGGCTACGTATGGCAAAAGTAGATAAATGTATACGTTATCTTTACAACAAAAATCTAAATTTATTACAAATGGAAATGTTACACTTTCCAAGATCTTCTTCTCGAAGAGCAGTTGCTTAACATTTTTCTTTTTTACCACTACTGATTTTTCTATAGCTTTCATAGCGTGGTACTCAAATGAATTCTTATCGCGTACCAAAAATACCGTTCCGAAGGCACCAACTCCCAAGGTAATCAATTGATCAAACCCTTCAACTGACTTCTCGTAAACTAAAGAATTAGTATAATTTTTAAGAAAATCTTGTTTCATGGCGTCTAAATAACGTTTGTGGTTAATTTGGAGTTCATGGGAGTAATGTTCGTTCTTTTCTTCTTTTTTATCAAACGTTGTGGTCATAACATGAGTTTAAAGCTTAAATCATAATTAAATTATGTAAAGCACAGTATGCGCGCACTTCTAGCTATTTCCGTTACACGTATCCTTTTTTATGTTTAATTAATAATTATTATTTATCAGTACAATAATTATATTAAATAAACAACATTAACTATTCTCATGAAACCATAATGTCATCATCAAATGGTATAATACAGACAGTATAATATACATCTGGCATCTCTGGCATGACAATAATATGCCACAAAACTTACAAATCACAATAAAAAAACATAGTTTATAAATAACTTTATACTATGTAGGTATTTATGTGTATTACATATAAAAATGAAAAAATATTTTAAATACGTTCTTAGTTATTATAAAATATATAGCCTTAAAGGTACCAACATCTTACCTACAATGCTTGGTTTTCTTAGAAATATAATTTAGTTTTAGAAAAATAAGTTAAATACACATACGTGCAAATAAGAGATATTTTATAAGAATATACGTTTATAATAATAGTATAAATGTTCAAAAGGTTTATAAATCTATATATGCATACATTTTATGTCATATAAAACTTAGGCATTAGAAGACTCGATCGCAGTTTTTTTTCAACTTTCTTATATTCTTGCTTGGTCAGAGCAGAGAGGGGCTTAATTAAAGAAGGAATTTTGAATTGTCATTAAAAATCGATAAACTCCTGCTCGTATAGGCATCTCGATATTTTTTTTAGCTTCGTTTGT
This sequence comes from Noctuana haematospila, assembly GCA_018231265.1. Taxonomy (NCBI): domain Eukaryota; kingdom Metazoa; phylum Arthropoda; class Insecta; order Lepidoptera; family Hesperiidae; genus Noctuana; species Noctuana haematospila. The sequence continues at coordinate 1,311 of DWQL01000577.1, read as the reverse complement.
GAGACCTCAGGAAAATTGCTTGTATCTCCTGGCGAGGGACATACGGGAACAAATGGTGCTTGAATTCTTTGATGCAATATTGATTGCCAACATATTTCTTTAAACCATGCATGACTTTTAATGTCATAGGTGCCATTTTTTAGGCAACCTACTCTTTTTGTTGCATCCACTTGTAAAAAACCTTTTAAAATTTGCTTACATTCAGCAGAAAAGCTGTCTGGACATTTATACTGTCCTTCTAGAATCTTTTCGTAAAGTTTATTAGGATCTGACGAAAAAAAAGGTGGGTGACCTGCTCCCATCTCAAATATCAATACCCCGAGGGCCCACCAATCTACTGGAAACGAATAACCTTTAGACAATATAACCTCTGGGGCCAAGTATTCCGGTGTCCCACAAAGTGTCCAAGTTTTTTTCTTTAATATTTTACAGAATCCAAAATCACAAAGTTTCAAATATCCATTTGTATCCATCAATATGTTTTCAGGCTTAATATCTCTATGAACGATTTCACAGTGATGTAAATATTCTAAGGCTAGCGTAACCTGACTAGCGTAAAATTTCGACAAGCTTTCAGAGAAATTTCCGTACTTTTGAATATATGTAAATAATTCCCCGCCAGCTATGTAGGGTAATATAAAGTAAAGGTATAAATTATCTTTAAAAGCAACATCTAGAGTCACAATAAATGGAAATTGAACGCATTGCAATATTTTCTTCTCTAATATAAGATGTTTCACATGTTGCCTCTCGACAACAACGCCCTTTTGAACTACCTTCATCGCATGATAGGTAAAAGTCGCTTTATCTCTAACAAGGAAAACTTCTCCATACGCTCCATTACCAATAGCTTTGATATTATCAAAATCATTACTATTCTTTTCAGCTCTTGGAGGATCTTGATACTTCTTTAAGAATTCAGATTTCAGCATATCTAAATAGCGTAAATGGTCTTGATGATTCTGGGTAGTATATGATGATTTTGCCATAATATGTCAAGCTTACTGTTTATCATAAACCACATTGAGTATTGATAAATACAAAACAAACTCATAAAAACTACAATAGATATATATATATATAAAACAAATATTATATAAAACACATTCATAAAACACCAAAACACAATGTGTTTGAGAAGTTGTCAACGTCATTTAGATTACAATCATTGACGTGAAACCAACGTGTTGTACAAACCTCGTCCCCTGTAGCGTCCTTAGTTTATTATTGTATTCTCTGTGATTACATCTCGCAGACTTATCTCTGAGACTTAAAAAAATTCAACGTAATATCCCATCCCATACTAATAAA
>DWQL01000576.1:0-14459 GCA_018231265.1 Noctuana haematospila | reverse complement strand
GTGTTCTCGATGAAAAGTTCTTATTAGAGTAGGTGTTCTAGTAGTTTTTCAAGACATTACACTAACATAGTGGATATTATTTTCTATTATAGAAAGAAAAAGTGTCAAGGTATCTAGTTGCAGTTTTATGTATTAATAATAATTGAACGTTAATTTAATATGTGGAATTTTGTCGTTGGAAAGGCAACACTGAACAGTAATCAAGACTAAAATAATTATATCGACTTTTCGATTGGACGAGGTCGGGTTATAATGAAGACATTATTAAAATTTATTAACAACAAAATCGCTTTATATTGCGTATTTGGCTTTGAGTTATGTTTACCATACATGATGATTAGTGACAGCTACTCGTATAGGTACGAGTTCGTTGATAATTGTTATATTAGATGTCACACTTGAATTTGCAATTTAGTGTTTGTTAAAGGTAATGAAGTAAAGGACGTGAAGTGAAGGTAAAGGACATTTTCAAGTTTTATATTGGACGACCCGTGTGGTGTAGTGTTTAACATACCGGTCCGATCCGAAGGGTCCTGGATTCGATTCCTGGCGGGGCAGAAATTTAAATGATGAATTAAGATTTATGTTCCGGTCTTTGTATGTGTCCATGCATGTATGTAACCACAACACAGGGAATCTTAGTGTGGCGCTGTGAGTATTAAGCTATAGGTATCGTTTATTCTTGTATATGATAAGGACTACCGGATGTGTGTAAAAAAATGTATTTATTGGCTTTAGTATTCTAGAAATTGATTCGTATGTGTGTATGTGATGTATATTGTATCCTAATAAGCTTGGTACTTAGAATAAAACTTCCTTCAAAGGGAAACATAACAATAACAATTTGTAATTTGCACCGTTTTTATCTTAAAAGGAATACAATTTGTGTGTCGCTTTAATAAATCTGTCTAACAAGAATGCCCGCCATCTTCTAAAATAAATGCCACTTCAAATAATTGCGCAGATATCACGCATAACACCATTTGTAGGATGTAATAAAAATGCTTTATAAGGACTCTATGCAATATCAAATAGTTCATTCGTCACGCGTTGAAGTCTTTCCAACGATCATATCATTATAGAGTTGCGTCAATGTTACCAATACTCACATTACATAAAGTTTATTCACATATTTTACATTAATTTAAAAATAACACGACTTTAAGTTACATTAACTTTATTCATATTTTTTATGAAATAATTGAGCTTAAACGGCTTAGTAAGTTTAAATGTAAGCACGTGGGAAAGATCACGTTTCACGTAAATGCTTACTTTTAACCAGTCTAAGTTAAAAATATTAGTGTGGCAAAACACAAAATGTTATGGCGTGGCGTTACTTTTTTAACATAATAGCGTAGCGGAATATATAAAAGCATTTTATATAGATAAAATCGACTGAGATAAGTATCTATACTTTTAACATTCTTCTCATGTCTGCTTCTATACAATGGCGTTTTAGAGAAAATATTACATAGCCTCTTAAATATTTCTGATTATATCAATTAATGACAACCTTAGTATAACAGAGCCATTCTTTTTATTTGTATTTTATATCTCTGGTAACTATAATATATTATAGGATCAGATAAGGCATGTCGACGAGCATGTGATATTCGCAGTCATTTAAAACACATATATTTTGGTTGTGAGACTTGAAGGTAGGCTTTTAGTTTAATGTCAATGTCATCGATTGCGTTTAAATTATATGCAATGAGGATACCTTACAAGTATGTGTATTTTATGTGTGCCTCTCGTTACTACTGATTACTAGTACGATTGGAACCAAGTTTCTCGTGGTGCAGCATAATAATGCATATTCCGGTAATAGGTATATTTATTTACTATAGGTACATACTGTTGCTTATTTACTATATTGCTCAAACGAAAGTTCGTCTTTTTGAGTGTAGGTTTCGGCTTGCACTTTACAAATTGGAATTATTACTTACTTACTAAATTAAACGCTTTGTTAACATTTTTAGTAATAGAGTTTTCTTAACTATAAAAAATAAAAGATAGATTTGGATACTTAAATTAGTTTAACAACCTAATAAAACTTAATTTCAACCTTGGAAATATGGCATGCTATGAACCTGGAGTTATTGTCACTCGCTAGCAATATAAAAACTCTAACCCTTGTACCGCCAAACAAGGAAATACAAGAGACAATTTGAATACAATAGTCATGAGACAGTAATATCGTGGCTATCGTGCCGAATAACACAAGGCGGCTAGAAATATTTGGACGCGTGTAAGAGGTGTTACACACTGACTGGAAACTGGGTCGCGGGGTGTTACTTAATTTATAGTGATTCTTATAAAAATAAGATTAATCTTATGATTTAAATTGATATAAAAAGTGCAAGTCTTGCTATTTCATAATTTTATAACAGGCACTTCCATCATGTGTATTACCATCAGTTATATCTGATGGATATAAAAGGAATACTCATCTAACAGTGTAATTATTTAATGTTACTTTTAGTATAAAATTACGCGTAACCTTGACTAATAGACAGTTGGTTTTGTAATTATACGTTAACAAATACAGTGGTATTGTTGTTAAAGGTATGCTCTATCACGTCGCGATGCTATCTTTAAGAACACGGGAGAGTGATTTTTGAAATTGAATATTTGCATGCATTGTTCATAACTTGGTAGAGTAGACGAAAAGTCTATATTAATATAAAAATAAATCTATTTCATACTTATAAAAATGGTACTTTCAACATTTCACCTGCAATCGATATATTATGGTTATTTATAGTTTTTATATTCAAGTGTACACGCCACACAAAATTGTAACTACGTTCCATTCACAAACAAAATAATATGATAATTAGCAAGATTTACTGCCGTAAACGCCGTTAATCCTTTTAGTTCTATTCTGAATGTCTACTTAGATCACGACTAGCGGCCATAGATCAATATTAGACGAAAGAAATTCTTATCTGAGATAAGTAATTTGATTTAAAATACCTTGTTATCAATCAGTACCTACTATTGATTTGTTTGTAAATAAATGTGTTAATGCCGCCAGTTTATACGTCCATTTAAGATGTAATATGATGGGTGTAATAAAGTAGGTATCCGATAAGTCCGTTATACAAAATCTCCCGGTCAAGGTCATTAACGCTTTATTTTCACCGCATTTTTGCTATAATTTTATGTGGTATGTGCTTGAGCTATTTCATTACAGAAAAATTGTAACGTAGGGATCCGTTGAAAAATTAAAAATCCATCAAGAGGCTTAAATTTTAAATTAGCAATGAATCTACTTCCATGAATATAATAATAGGCCTGTTTTATGTACTATGTTTTAATCAATAAAAACATTTTTGATTTTGATTTTGAATAGGTAATATAATAATATTTATGTAGATAGAAGGATAATCTATTAAACATTCAAAAATATTATTTCATCAGTATTTAAATTTGCCTTTGCTCTTAAGAGTATATAGGTTAGTTAGTGCTTTGTGGTAGGTATATTGTCAGTTTGGTCTGCATTTTTACTGAATTCTATAAAAAGAAGAGATTCTGGTAGCTTTGGACTTTCGCTGCTGCTGAACCCAACAGCTCTATATATTAATTTATACTTGACCAAAAAATTTCGGTTCCGGTTGTTTCACTTCTTTCTTAACTGCCGCGAAACTATTTCAATTACCCACTTAGTGTACTCGGTCAAGTAAACGATTTTATTAAAATTTTTGCATTGTGACGTAAGTTTAGTTGTTTTATTAGTGTAACAAAAATGTGAATTTGTTCAATAAATGGGTTATTTAAAGTACGAGTATCACTGAGTTTTCTTAAAATATGTACATAGGTACCTACTTAATGATTCACATTACTTGTGTAGAGAAGATTTCCAGTTGTAGGTAAGTAAACTAAGAGATTATAGTGGATCTGATGAAGTGATACTGTAGTCCCCAGAACTGAACGGGAGATAAGATGACAGAAAATACCCCTACACTCTTTTACTTTTACTACACTACAATATGTGACATTGACCAATCAGCATCAATATTATTTGCACTTCACAAAAATCAGCCAGTCGCATATGCTTCGGCTAAAACGAGCCACACATCAAATAAATTACCGGTAATTTCCCCTATTTGTACGTTTTTTACATGTCGTAGACAACGTACCTGATATGCTATCATTTTATTTAAAGAAGTAATATTTGACTTTCTATCAGTGACCTTTGTTAAGTTGATCAAAAACCATTAAGGACATGCATGTGACTTATTTGTTGACTGAAGTGATGGGTAGAATGTAGGTATCTGAAAATATATTTGCAAATTTTATTTGACATGCTTTAATTCATTAGTTACGATTTACAATGTTCACATTATCTTTAAAACGCAAATAGTGTTTTTAAAAACGTAATAAATCAGTTGAAGCACGCCGGAAACTATATATTATAATATTTGTTTACTAACAATATGAAGCAAGTTGCAATTGTGCCCTCCCCGGATTTGTTATAGAAACGAGTAGATATTGTTGCTATGCAACATCGAGATTTTCGATATCTGCTTTATCGCGTCCTTGTCTACAGTTGCATTTTGTTGAATCTGTAGGCGTTCGCGGAAAGTTCAACGGCATATACGAGTATCTACTTACCTACCTACAACTTTTATTTGTTTAATGACTGCTATATTTTTTGTTCCGTTGAGATTTCCGCATACCTGAAACCTTTTTATTGGACATAAACGTACTCTTTTATAGGTAGGTATATTGAACTATTCAAGGTTCTATTCATTTGTACCTGGACTGGAGTTTTTTATAAGATTTATGAGAATAGATAAGATAGATATGTATGTTGCTGGTCACTAATTGATTTCATTTATTAGCTACCTCGCTTTGCAACAATATCAATACAATTAGTATAAAATAATATATTATCTAGTCCATATTTCTAGGGCGGTAGCTGCTCTACGCCTAGTTAGTTCATTAGCTTATCCTTATAATAGGCCCGAACTCCTATCGCACGCTGTCTACTTCGACTAATTGGATATATGCGCTACGCAAATATTTTGCCGCAAATACGGTTGGCCGCCAACTCGTATCACTACTAATCCGCACTGGAGCAGCGTGGTGGAGTATGCTTCAGACATTCTTCGTTTGTGAGGAGACTCATGCGCAGCAGTAGGTCATAAAAAAGGTTGCAAATATTTTATTACAATGAATGAAATAATTCGTTTCGTTTAGTTAAATCGACCGTCTTATGAAATCAATTTTGAGAATAGACACAATGACATGTTAGTCTATCACTCTGGCGAGGTTGCACCGCAACCTAATGTTATTTTATTCTTGTTGTAGTTCTTCTTGTCTTGTATAGTTGTTATTGTAGTTGTTTTATACTTTTCTATTTCATACATACCATACAGTGGGGGATTAGTAATAGCTTTTATATATCCTAATAATGTAAAGCTGAAGAGTTTGTTTGTTTGAACGCGCTAATCTCAGAAAGTACTGGACCGATTTGAAAAATTCGTTTTGACCGCTACATTCATGAGGATGGTTATGTTATAGGCTATCAAGCATAACGTTATTATTCTTTAAGCGGGTGAAACCGCGTGGCACAGCTAGTTTATAATATACCCACCTTTAACTTAATTGTTACGCTACTTATACAATTTGATTAGTAAAAATACTCTGGGGTAGAGGTAGAGGAAGTTTAAAATTTGTGTTCACATCGGAATGTGACCTGTTAACTTTACTGAACGACTGAAAATAATTCCAAATATTTTAACCGGCTCCTTTTTGACATGAGACATAATATATCAATTACAAGGTTGTGGGCAAGGTATTCAATATTACGTAATGCTTGAAAGTTGGTTGTGCAACTTACTGGACTTGAAATAAATATACACATAATAGTTTTTTAAGGCTGCATTTTACTTATTTCATTATAATACACACTGGCAAGAGTATAAAATTATAAATTATAGTAATATATTTAAATTACAATGTGTTGTACTTATAACTAACTACATTTAAAATAAATAAAATTAGAAGTACCATAATTACAATAAAAGCTTCCTTAACTTAACTACTTATACTACAAAAACGTGTTCATTATATAAAACAAAGTCTTTTAGTTATTAAACAATGGCCGGCTGCTAACGACACAAACTGTTTTATGTTCAACTCGTAAAAATATTTCATAGCCATTATTAACATGAATATAAACGTTAATTTTTTACAAACTTAATGATTTCATATGTACCTATGCTGTACATTATTATCAACAATATATAATTACAGCTGTTTGCTCGGTGGAAAGTCAAGGGTAGTATAAGCCGGTCTTGTTCTAGGCACAGGTGGTCGACGTGATCTCGGATGAGTCTTGCCTCCTTCAGTTTTAGCGGTCATATTCGTTTCTCCCTCCTCAGGGATGTAAGGAGTCCTCGGATTCAGTACCAATGCTTTATAAGAAGAATGTGAGTCTGCTATGCTTCTCCCATCTCCTTCATCTCTTCGAGAAAGTTCCGAAAACGGAGAAACCGATCGTTTCTCGATTCCGCTGGGTCCGGGCGTCTCTTCTTTAGGCTTCAGTTCGTACACATTTTCTTCCTTCCTTTTCGGCTCGACGTCTTTCTTGAACTTCGCTTGCCGTTCAATAATCTCGGCTGTTGTCAAGTCCGAACCTTGAACATCTGTTTCAAGGGGTAGAGCAGATAACCAGGGTCTGGCCCCATTAGTGCACCAGCGTTCACCATTTTCGCTGGCATCGCCCAACAATCCTAACTTTTCTAAGTTCTGCAAGAGTAAATTTTCGCTGGAACTTGCCGCTCTCATTTCTGTTTTAGAGTCTTCTGCTAGAAGTAGTTCTGCTAACGGAGGCGCCAGGCCTAAGCCGATGTTTCTTTCATGATATACTTCAGATATGGTAGGAGTTAATTCACCACTCATGTGCCGTACTTGTGCCATGGAGTCTCTGCTGCTTGTGCCCATCTTGGGTCTTGGAGCTCGTTTGGAGGTAGAAGGTTGGTTAATCGCTTCTGTCTTTTCATCCTCCGCTGTTCGCCTCGGTTGAGCTGCCGCAAGATCATAGAAGGCGTCTAGGTATCTTGTATGAGAGTGTTCTGGTCGTCTTCTTAACACTGTGTCGTGTCCAGAGCTTTCCCAATCGGAGTCATCTGTCGATGGCGGTCGTCTTGTGTATAGAGTTCTAATCTTGGTTTGATGCGCGAGTGCTAAGGATACGTCTCTTGGTGGTGCGGTAGATGTTGGTGGTGGCGCGGCTGGTGGTGAAGGAGTGAATGCTGCGTCACTTTCTCCCCGGTATCTTGGAGGTGGGGGTGCTGGAGGAGGTGCAGTTCGACCATCAGGCTCTCCTCGCCCTACTTCTGTGGTAGATGTAGATCCACGTACGTACATCGTGAATGCTCCTCCGCAAGATCCCAACGGTAAAGGAGGTGGCGGTACTGATGATACGCTTTCTTCTGTAAGGAATTTAAAAGATTAGGTTGTAGTTCTTTATTATTTACAAGATAATTATTGAGCATATTTTGATACATACGTCGATTTTGTCTTGGAGGTGGTTCGCCATCTGAATGAGGTTCTAGGTCTCCGTCATCAATGGATGCTAGTGATTCAACGCTAGAGCTCGATTCCAAGCTAAGACTGCGCGGTGCCTCCTGGGTGTCTGTATATGAAGTATAATGGGCGTCAGAAAGTTTATTTTAAAATATGCTGTCAAATTATACGTAATTTTCACTAAGTTGAAAATACTGATAAACGAAATTCACACGTGTCATATAGAAAATATAAAGAAGAGGCAATCTAACAGGTACTTGCTCTCCATACAAATGTTGCAAGCTGTTTCAGATGCCCACGCGCTTCTTCGCTTTCTCTCTTTTCACCTCCCACCAACGACGAATTTGTCAACATCCGCTCCCTTCGCTTCAATTACTCGTAGGGCTTTATTAAAGGCGATAGGAGTATACTCACCGAAAAGCGCGAGCAAGGCCTGCAGCACAAACTGTATGTGCCTGCGGTTGGCAGCCTTGCCGGTGCGCAGCGTCACCTCGTCCTGCCCCACCTCCGCCAGGTCGAACCCGAGCGACGCCAGCAGCTCGTGGCAACCGTTCACCCGCCATAACCTGACCACAAAATACCATAACAATATACTTCAGACGTTACTCATTGATTTGAGTTCAGTCCTTTAGTTAGATTGTCTTTAAAAACCGACAATTTTGAATTTTGAACTTAGAATACTGCTATATCTTATACGTTCGATTAAGATGTCGACATGAAAAGAAGATAGATTGGTAAGAGATTTTTTTTATACTGATCTATATAGTTTTATTCATTTCGTGACGATGTATCCTAAATAACTTAATCTTTTTTACAATAGTTCTTTTTTATAATTGTTGCTTATCATCCCATCCCACTTTAGTATAGACTGATGAAGAAGGGTACATAGTTTCCAAGGCGACACATATTGCATCTTTAGAAAGAAATCGACTGATTTCAAGAACAACGAAAAATTGCTTAGTTCATAGCATATCAAATTAACTTAAATGAAGGTTATAATAAATAATTGAAAATCAAATATATCAATCGGCTTCAGGCATTTTCGACTATTATTGTCGACCAAAAGAAAAAAGGCGAAAAGAAATCTCTTGAAATGAAGATGGTACGTGTAGCTCACCGAACATTAACAGCGACCTCGATGGTGTCGCTGTCGGCGTTCTTGAGTGAGAACTGCGAGATGACGGCGCGCACCACGCCGATGATGTCGTCCGCCACGTCGCCGTTCGATATCAGCTTCGACAGCGCTTGCAGAGTCGTCGGCGTCAGTCCTGTGTCAACATCGTCATCAATGGCATTACAAATATCTTTATTGACTGATATTTGAAGTAGGGGATTTCTGCCCGCTGTTATGTTACACTGTGTTGCGGCAGGAGTGTTTTTCCCAAGACAACACAATTTAAATAATAGATAAGTATGTAAATATATTTTAAACAATTTTGTTACACATATTTAATAATAAATAAAAAAGATATAAAATCCCTTTTAGCTTTAGTCGGTTGGCAAATAAATATATACATGTATAATAAAGAATGACCAGAATTGGCACTCCTTTAAGTCAGATACGATGAAATTTTTCAAATTAAGCAACTTTCGGCGTTTTAATTATAATTTTTAAGTGCAAAATCAATGAGGAACAGATCAATAATGCTTGCCTAATATACGAGTATGCATACCTAATAATGCTTGTAAACTTGCAGAGCACTGCGTCAATCTTTCTTCTGGATCACTTTGAGGGAAGAAAACGCTGGACGGTATCCCATTGGCTGCTGGTTCAAACCTATAGGTATCATAAACATTTAAAGATCACGTTATGCGATCAGACTAGCCGTTGAAATTTTTTAATATTATATTTAGGGAAAAAATATTTACAAAAATATTAATTTTACATTTTTGATATAGTTAGTAATTACCCACAAAATATTTAATTTTGTCAACACAATTAAATTCCATAGTTGGTAAAAGTTATTTTCGATACCTAAATCCAACGCTCATGAGCAGTTCCCTCCAGCCGGTAGCACTGCCAGCCTTGTTCTCGATACTCTTCTGCGTCGTGTACATTGCGTTCTTCTGCCCTCGCACTATTCGCTGTAGAGATTTCTCTACCAAGTGCAGGCAAACGCGTAAAGCATCTCTGCAAATAAAATCGAGTTGTAGTTGAATTGTACATTAAGTGTAGTTTTTGATTCTCAGACGGCACAGTATTTTTGTATTGTATAGTGTAATGTTACATAATAAAGTGTAGTTTATGACGAACTAAAGAAATTTATTGACATTGTCGCTTAGTGCTTATTTGTCCAATCTACTACTAATACTTGTCGAAAATGACTTTTTAATATAGAAAGATGCGCGCTTTAATTTCACATCGATTAGCAAAACATTTAAAACATATTTTACTTTAAAAAACCCGAAAAAGCATGTTTTGAATTTTATCTGTAGGTACCGTGGCATCGTAATAATTTTTTCGAAAGAAAAAACCTTCTTTAATATTTGATTTATGGTAGATAGAACAAAATAAGCACTAACGCGACGAATTCAGTCAAAGCGTTCTCGAGATGTCACTATACATATTTAGGTACTTAGAGGTGTAATAAATAGCTACGTGCTATGCGATGTAACTAGTCAAGGTTAACCGCTGTCACCGCTTGTATCTATACCAACGCTTCAACGCTTCACACTCGCAGCCCCACACTAGGATTCCCTGTGTTTTGGGAGCCATGGACACATACAAAGACAAATACACAAACACCCAGACGGGGAACAGAAATCTAAATTCATCATTTAAGTTTCTGCCCCGCCGGGGATGAACCCGAGACGCTTCGAATGGTGAACTGGCTTGGTAACCACTACACCACAGGGGTCGTCAAACCACACGCATTGTTAGGTCAGGATAGGGTTATGTATGAGTATACTTAATTTGTTTTAATATCAATAATTAAGACTTTAAACTTTAAAATTTACATTTAGTAACAGTTTTTTGACAATCGAAATCATTATTAGAAGTCATGATTGACAACCCGTGTGGTGTAGTGGTTAACATGCTAGTCTCCTATTCGAATGGTTCTAGGTTCGATTACCGGAGACAGAAATTTAAATAATGAATATAAACTCTTGTTCAATGTCTGGTTGTTGTGTAATTGTCTTTGTATGTGTAAATGGCCACCACGATACAGGGAATTCTATGTAATGTATGGGGATATTATTGTAAAGCGTTATTGAAAAAAGTGTCACGATGGTCAGAAAAAAGCAGCAAAATACTCATTTAAGATAATTCATTTCAAAACATCCGTTTACACGATTTGGCTATCAATACTTATGTATGTTTAAAATTTACCAATTTACCACCAATTTTAGTTTGTAATCTGAAATATCTAATTACCTAATAAGCTTGTGTGAAAATCAACACGGCGTTGTAACATGGAAATTTGATTACCTGTAGCGGTCTCCTAACTACCTTTTCGTCGTCAAATTTAATCAGGCGGCAAAATGAAGAATTAAAAATGTAATATCTCATCTCACCTCGGACGAGACTTGGTGTTAGAGACTAAAAAGTTATGTAGAGCTAGTTTAGTAAACATTATAATAAGCTTTGAAAAAAAAATTTGTAAGGTTGTAGTTTAAAAGCTCGTAATTCTTCGTAATTCCCATTCGAAACTTATCTATTACGTGGACTATCAGTTTATTAATACAATATACTTTATTGTGAATACTATAGAGTAAATATAAAATCTAAAACCATAAAAAAATTGGAATATACTCGTACAGTAAAATGGGTTTTATCCAACGAAACATTAACACACTTTGTAACACCCAAATACATTATTTACACAGAGTATTCATATTGTCTTCTTGGATTATTTTAATACATACACACATATACACATATACAGTGTGTATAACTGTATAAGCTATACTTATAATAGGTTAACCCGTACTAATTAAATAAATAAATAAATTGAATCAGCTAATAAAAATGCACCCGTCCACGTGCGACCTTACACACGATTTTAATCCCGTTGGTTGGCCCTCTAAACCACCCTGAATGCCCGTGTGCCAATCGTTTAAAATATAAAAATATAAATTAAAAACGGCAATAGCAATCAGCATAACTGATTATGTAACAACCAATGGATCTTTACAATGGATTTTGGTAGACATCGCCAATAAATAGGGTCCTATTAGGGTACATAATTTTAATGAATTTAAAGCTCTGCACAAATCAAGTCTGAAAAAATCACTTAACAGCTCAAACAGAAATTGAGAAGCCATATTGATTGATTCCGCCCAAACAAATTTATTTCCTCTTCTATTTTTACTGTGTAAACGTAACTAAACCATTTACAAAAGTAAAGAATCACTTCCATAAAGCCTTTTTATATTTCAAACCTTACCCATCTCCGTATTGGAAGATTCGAGAAGATAAGATAAAAAACCAAGTAGAGTTATTCTGTGCATTGAATGTTTTTACAATTTTTTTTCTTTTGCTTTAACTGTTCAATGTAGAATAAGTCTTGTAGTCTACACTACACGACATAACACTCAAGATTCCCCGCAGTACCCAGACATAACCAAAGCAACGAAACAATATTTGCACTGCTAGTGGCCAGAAACAAATATCTAAATAATAATATGTGCTATTTAATTTCTACACCGTCATAAACAGACAACCCTCGTTCTTGAAAGAATGAAAAAAAATTGCAAACAGAAAAATAGAATTTTTGCAGATGATAATAATTTTCTTTCTGTGAAGGTGGAGCTAGTAAAAAATACCTATACACCTGTATATTCTGAATTCCAATTTCTATAGAACTTAATCGCAACGGGATCCCAAAAATATATATCGAAAAGCAACACTGTGGAAAAATTGAATTTACTCAGAAACAAAATAAGGCCCAGAGCAACCAAAGAGCAACCCGAAACAATCAAATTTGTCCGAAATTTCAATAGAGGCACAAAAGATTCCTAGATAGTTCAAATTTGCCCAACAGATTGATATTTGATTCGACGCAAATACACAACGGAAATTTGGAACACAATTTGAATACCGCGCGCAGAATTCTAATATAAGTTCCGACTCCGACTAGTATTTGTTGATGTAACCAAGCATGTTTAAACGTAATTACATTTATGAATTATGTGGTGATGTACACAATTGGTTTTACAGTGACCTTTAGCGAAAATTATTGATTTTCGAAGTAAAAAAGACAGCGGGGACATCGAGGGTAAGCCATTATTTATTGATTTAAATAATACGTATTGCAGCAGGACTCAATTTATTTAAAATCTAATTTCTTCGAAGGCTTGTTGCTTTGCGTTGATTGAAATCCAAAGCATTTGAAGCGGCCACGAGTAAAGGTCTCAGTTTACGGACGGTGTTGTCTTCTCATAATAATAAATTATGTTGTTTTTGAACTGAAGGTCGGGTAGAAAATGAGTTTGTAGAGGATCATTTTTGTCACTGAATTTATTTAAATAAATAACCTAACCTAACCTAACCTAACCTAAGTCGGCTAGGGTCGAATTTCGACCCTAGCCGACATGACAATGTGTGCCATTAAAAACTTCCTATTTCCACCAAGTAAACTTCATGCCTTTAACCCTTTTTATGTCCCACTGCTGGGCACGGGTATCTCCTCATAACCGGAGGAGGCCTGAAGCATACTCTACTACGCTGCTCCAATGCGTATTGGTGGATAGTAAAATTCATATTCTTCCGTCAATGGTTCATAATTCACGCATTGTGATGGACATATTGCCCTCAGTATAATAATATGCACTAAATCCAGTTTGTTGTACTTCATAAGCTTTTGTCTTTAGGAGAAAAATACAAACTTTAAATATTGATTTGGAATATTTAGTTAAATGTTAAAAATGTAAGAGTGCATACCATGGCGCGTCGTGGCGGCAATTTACGCGTGATCGTGATTCTTGTGGAATAGGGATCGTGGGTTCGAGGCCGGTATGCTATTGTTAACAGCCAGACTACTAATATTATGGGAAATACGCGCTATGAATTATTGTACTCTTAAAGTCATAACCGTAAGTTATCTCGATTGGATCCGATGGCTGACAACGGAATACGGATGAGGAAGATTGTGTTCGAAAAGGATATTGCCTTTCTTTTGTGGTTAAACCTAAGGGATTGACGTCAGGTTAAAGCTAAGTAACGCTTCATAGTAGGATTCCCTGTATCGTGATGTATCAAGTGGCTTGGCGGTCTTCACATGCCTTTCGGGAAAATTATGGAGAATTCATTCGCACACAAGGTCTTATTTTCATGGTGCTTTTATTTACCGTATATAACAATTAAATTATAAGATGAACATATTTATCAAACTTAGAGGTATGTCATTTTTTGTGGCGTGGATCGAACTTGACCCCACCGGAACGGTAGAGGCTGAAATTCAACCACAACCCTATCAATGAATAGCACTATCTCAAATTCTGTAAATATTTTTTACAAAATCCATTAATGAAGGTCACAAAATATACAAAATTAAAAAACGAAGAGAATAAATGTGACCTTTCGACCACATCGTAACGGCAGTAATACGAAAAAGCTCAATAATATAATCTGTATCAATGAACAATAGGTATTGGACCTACTTATTTTGTACGTAATGAAATTGAATAAAATGCTTTCAAGGCAACGCAGCAATTTGGTTTTATTAATTTTATTAGTTTAAATTCGATGGTGTGATCGGATATATAAATAAACTATTACATACTTCACTATAATCTATACTAAGATATAAAGCTGACAATTTTGTTTGTTTGTTTGAACGCGCTAATCTAGAACTACAAGTTGGATTTGAAAAATTCTGTTTGTGTATGACAGCTACATTCATGAGGAAGGTTAGGTATAGGCTATCAAGCATTACGTTACAATTCTTAACGCGGGTGAAATCGCGGGGCACAGCTAG